>CAUYUJ010010269.1:205426-427926 GCA_963575745.1 Prorocentrum cordatum | reverse complement strand
TCAAATTGACATGGGATGGGGATGCTTTCTATCTGGTGCGCTCGGTTACAGACTATGTTTTTTTAACAGCCTCTGGGAAGCAGGCCGGGAGAAAGACGCGTTCGGGGAGTTGAATGCAGTTTTCGTCGCGAACGTTCACCCAGGACCGAAGCTCTCTCTCTCTCTCTATCTCTCTCTCTATATATGTATCCCTCTTGTCCTCCACAGCTCAAGACGTCCTGGAGACCAAATTCTGCAACTGCGCAAGCGCTTCGATTCAGGCGGTGTCCAGCGGGACGGAAGACTTCGTCGTTACCGTTGTCGGCGTCATTGGCGTTGTGAAAGCAGTCCTAATGAGGGCTAGTTCAAGGAGCTGTGGGGTTGACAAGTTTTGGTTTCAAGGAAGAGTTGCAACATTTTGCGGGGTCCTGGTTCCGCCGGCTCCAGGTGACTGGCGGACCGGGATACATGTTCGAATCCCACCAGCCCTCTGGGCGTAGGTGGTTTAGGGCGTTTCCTCTTCCACCCCTCCCTCTTCCCCTTCGGGGAGGGCTTTACCCCTCCCCCTTTACCCTCCCCCCCTGGACCTGGACAGGGCGTTTCGCGGGTCGCTGGAGCGTCCAAAACGGCCTCGGCGAGGAAGCCAAACTCATTGGCTTTAGTATGTTTGGCCCCATTTAAACCTTTTTGGTGGCTCCCGAAGGGCAACGCGAATTGCGACCCTCCCCTTCTTTGATCGATCTCCTCCTAGATGGCCCCAAAAGGCGCCCAGGAGGCCCCAGGGCCCCCAAAATGGCCCCAAGACGGCTCCAAGATGGCCCCAAGAGGTCCCCAGGACCCCGAAGAGGACCACAAATGGCCATAAGAGGCCCCCCCCGAGGCACCCAAGACGCCCAAGCGCCGTCCAGGACCGCCGAAAGACCCCCAAGACGTCCCAAGAGGCCTCCAAGAAACGCCCAAGAGAGATCCCAAGGGGTTCCGAGAGGCATCCAAGAGAACTATAGCCCTTTTGCCTGCCCTCCTCCTCCTGCTCCCCCATTACTCTTCCTACTCGTTATCGTCCTCCTCCTCCTCCTCCTCCTCCTCCTCCTCATCATCATCATCATCATCATCATCACCATCACCATCACCATCACCATCACCATCACCATCACCATCATCATCATCATCATCATCATCATCATCATCATCATCATCATCATCATCATCATCCTATTCATTTCCCTCTCCCCACTCCCTCGGCCATTCATTCAGTCTCCTCCTTCTCCTCCTCCCTCCTTCGCACGGTTCGGCCGTCCACCTCTTTGCTCCTGCACGTCCCTGATCACCCAAACTCGCCTGGACATCGGTTGTGGGTGGGTTGGTGGGGATACATTTTGGTCAACAAGCTCGCGAGGCGGGTCGGAAGCCGTCCGGACACTAGTCGGGCCGCGACTACGCAGCAGGAGAAGACAGGCAAGCGAAACGAGCGAGCGGGCAGCAATTCAGAAGGAGAGCGAGAACAGATACTCACAAATCCGGTGGCGTGGACATCCCGCTGGCGACCAGCAAGTAAGCGCAGCCAAAATGGCGCGGCGGTGCGACCATAAACACGCAGAGGTCGACCGCTCGGTGTGGGTCAGACAAATAGCACCGTCAGAGACGAACTAGACCGACGGGCACACCCGGACGACATCCGTGCCGTAGGCGACACAAATGCCAAAACATCGTGTCGGCGCAAGAGTGAAGAGGGGCAACCTCATCACCGACAAGAGTGCAAACGTCAGTAAAACCTGTAACACTCGTCGAAAGCGAAGTCCATGCAGGAAAACGTCGGCCACCGAGCGCGCGGAGCCACACATGCCGACCCCGAGGTCCAAGTACCGTAAGGTAGGCAGTGTAGCGAGAGACCCACTGGAACCTTCCGGTTATCAGTAGGGGCCGACACAAGCCAGGAGCAGGCCAGGGGGCACCTGACCTCAGCGAATGCGACGCAGCATTCCCTGTGTGAATCCTTGCAGGAATTCCAGAACACCTGAACGCCATCAGGAAGCAGTATTGGGCAGCAAACCCCAGCCGCCAGGGAAGAACCCTGTGAAACAGGAGGGAGAGCACACCGGTGCAACAGCTGCCGCTGTGGCATAAGGATACATGAGGAGAGGAAGGGAAGTGCACGCCAGGCACGGTAGGCACCCTGGTGTGGCAGCTGTCCGCTGCAGGCTGGTGGGGATATTTCTTTTGGTCGCGGGCGGACGCGGATTCGCAGTCGCCGAGCTGAGAGGTCCGGGCCACGGGCCTGTCGCTGATGGGGATACTTTTTTGGTTAGCGGCTCCAAGGCGACCGCCATGGAGCGGGAGCGACGTCCGGGGCGGCAGAACATTGCGAATTTGCGAACACGGCCGCCAGTGTCGGCGAGCCACCTCTCAAAACTACAACAGACGCAACTGCAGTAGGACATGCAATGAAAGCAAACGCACGTGCAACACTGATGGGGATACGAGAAACGTCCAGAATTCCTTGTTGTCGTTCGTCACCACCGCCGTCGCCGTCTTCGTCGGCAGGAAACTGGAGAGGAAGACGAGGCGGTCTGGAAGGAAGAGGTCGCCAGCGGGGGGAATCTGGATTAGGCCAAAAGGGTCTCGGAAGTTTTCGGGTGGGCCTCGCTCTCCCTGCCTTTCGGCGTGATCTTTTTGTGCTCGACGGTGACAGCTGCCGAAAGGGGCTGACGCCCACGCACTCTTCCTCTCGCGGGGGAGGACGCCGATGTCCTGGAGAGCTCGCTGCTCTAGGACTACCTCCTGCCGCCTCGTACGCGGATGGAGGCCTCGCTTGCACCAGCTCTGGCGCTCTCTGCCCGTACTGTCCAGGCGGACATCCTGGACGTCTGGCAGGGCAGGTCTGGGCCGGCCCTCACGGCTGGAGCTGCGCATACAGGACGCAACGAACACAGTGTGGCGCACGGTACAGTCGGACTCGATTGGACAGGACACGCGAGAGGACACAAGACCCTTCCGAGGCCCACACTGCCACAGGAATGCAGGAAGCATGGGTCGCGAGACACAGGACGCAAGGGTACCCTTGATTTAGCAGGGTCGACCTACCAATCTGTGCCGACTGTACGGCACGTTTGCTTGGCGTGTCGCCACGGCGGCCCTGGCGAGGCGCTGTGCCCTGCGAGTGGACAGCGTGTCGCTCCGCGCCGCGGGGCGGGAGGCTCGGAGACGCTCGGCACGTGGGCGCCGAGGGCCGAGCAGGTGGCTCGCGTGTCGCACCGAAGCGTGGTGGGCCCGAGCTGGCGGAGCGACGCGCTGCCCAAGAGCTCCCGACCGCAGCGTCGCTGTGCTCGGGGGAGGCCCTCACCGGGAAGCCAAGAGGTACGGGAGCCGCCACTCCCCGGACCTCTCCCAGGGCGCGTTCTGACCAGGATTCTGCGGCGAATCCGGGAGTGGCGACGAGGGCCGCCCCAGAGGCCCAAGAGGGGGAAAACGAGGGAAGGGTAGCCGTACGGTAGAGGGAGACAATTGGTGGACACTCCCCTTTCCCCCAAAATTCAAAGTTGGCACGCGCGGGGGAGACCGTGGTCGATATGCAAGTCCTCAGACCCGCCGCCAACATTGAGCATGGGGGGAGGGGGGCATTGACAGATTACGGCGGCACGAGTGCTCGCAAATTTTTGTTCGAAGACTGTATGGGTGCATCTTTCTCCTCTGAGTGTAAGTCGCTCTGCTCAGGGGAGGCCCCCACGTGGGCCGATAATCGTGCCCCATAGCACGTGCCACTGCACCGACCTTGCAGACGAGCTGCAGCCGATTTTTGTCAATGCAAAGCCTCGGAATGGCGAGCGGACACGAAGAAAATGTCACGTGGATGTGTGGTAGTCATTGTAGTGTTCATTCCTGGCCAACAAATCCGCACGAAATTCACTTCGAACTCCGGAACGAAACTCTCCAGCACAATCTGGGCCGCTCCCAATGCTTCCGAACGGGATCCACTCTGCGATGTCGGCGCCATAAGATCGTGTCCCACACCTTATCGACCCAAAAGGGGGTCCAGCGAAAAGGGGGTGGTGCAATAGATTTGGTGCAATATATCTGCGGGGTTGCAAGCGATTTGGGATGTGCAGTACATTTCACGGCGCACATGTACTGCTGGACTTTGCCGTGCAATACATTCGTTGCAGCATAATGCAATACAATTTGCTTGCGCAGTACATGTGCAATACGATTGCCCCAAATATATTGCACCACCCCCCTTCGGCTGGACCCCCTTTTGGGTCAAGAGGACCAGAGCATGTGCGAGGTGGCGAACTCGCGCAAATCGCTCCAGCTCCTGGGGGCCCCTGCCTGGCGCTCCCACGCCCCGGGACCACGTCAGGCACCGCCCCGGAAAAAGGTGGAACATTCCACCTCCGCGCGCGCGACCGCCAGCCCCCCCCCCTCCTCCTTCCCCTCCTCCTGCTGCTGCTGCTGCTGCTGCTGCTCCTCCTCCTCCTCCTCCTCCTCCTCCTCCCCCTCCTCCTCCTCCTGTTGCCTTGCTCTTGCCTTGCTCTTGCCTACCTTGGCGGCCAGATCCTCTGACAGGGGCCGCAGTGACACATGGCCACTAAACAAGAACAGTGGGCCTGGGGGGTCTCAGGTCGTCTGGCTGAGCCCATTCCTTGACGCCCACTGGCAAAATCTCCTGTTCCAGGGAACTAACGAGACGGCTGGCACCTTTGGTGAGGGTCTCTGGCCTGCATTGCACTCCGAGTTTCTGAAACGCGGTGGTGCCGTAACCCCCACAGGCTCGACACCAAAATACTCCCTTGAAGCACCAAACTAGGTGGCTTCTGTGCAGGCTGGCTGGATACCCGATACACGGGCTTGACAACCAGGAGTCACGTCCTCCCGGGTCTGGTTTCGTGAAACAGACACGGCACTGCATACGGCCTCGAGCATCTTGCTTGACCGAGTGGGCCGAATCCTCAAGCCTCCGACGAGCCGCCCCCCGCCTCTCCCCCGCCCGAACCTTGGCCTCCTGCGCGCGGTTTTGCCAAAAGGATGCTCCATAGTGAGACGGGGCCTGCCTGGTGACCTCCGTGGCCACCGCTAGCGGGTGCTCGTGCACCTTGGCAGCCTTAGCGTCAATGTACATGACTGCTGCTATGTCCTCGGCCGGAAGTTGGGCCTGGCGGGCGGCCTCATCCGCAAGCTCATCTGCAAGATTATTACCTAGCCAATGCTGTGGGGGCACAACCTTGGCGCTGGCTTCTTCTGCCGACAGGTGGCTCGTGATTTTGTGGACCTCGATGGGCCTGTCACCAACCTCCGTCCAGAAAAGCTTCCACATAATCTTGTTGGCGCTGTGCCGTCCGTTCGGGCCAGCTCTGATGCCATCCACTACAGATTGCGCATCTATCGCCAGGGATAAAACCCCTTCAGTAGCTTTCACCGCCTCTATGGCGGCCATAAGCTCTGAAATCGGAACTGACTGCTTCCAAAAATCTACAGGTCCACGCCCCCCTCCAAGCACCTCCCACCCGTCCACCACGACGAATCCCCACCCACATCGGCGGAGCCTGGCGTCCTCATGATACTTGCCACCTGAGCCGTCGGTGGCCACAATCATGGTGTCGGTGAGACGAATCTTGGCACCATTCTGCAACGCTCCTCCAGAAACTTTGGAGCCTTGGATGGGCCTCGAAGTGTGGGGCAAGACCCAAAGCACTGGCACTATGCCTCTCAGCCAGAAGCATGCTGCTTCCTCCTGGCCGTCGCGGGCCTCTCCCAAGAGCTCCAAGTGTTGGCCCTCCAGGCCCTGGTTAGCCTCGCGCTCCCAACGCTGATGGAAGAGGGTCTCTTGGGGGGCTCCGCATCGAGGGCACTGTGGTGTGATCCAGGTCGGCCTGCACGGCGAGCTGTCCCCCGCGGCCTCCTGGAGCTCCTCTGGAAACTCCTCAGGGGGGGATTCCCAGGGACCTTGATCGTCCTCCTGGGCCTGCCTGACCAACTCCATAAAATCCAAATCCTCCTCATCCTCGTCCAGACCGCCGACTCTACCGTGCGCCAGGGGCTCCTGAGGGGCCTGCACCGACGCCTGTGCAGCGGCGGCGGCCGTTGCTGGAGGGATGGGAGGGGGCCTGGTCGTTTCTTCTCCAAATCGTCGACTGGCAGGCCAGAGAGCGCCTGCCATGGCCATCGAAAAAAAAAGGCCAGCTGCGTCATACGGACCCTCTTTTTCAGCGCGGTCATGCGTTGTCTGTTGACTGTAAGGTCGGGGCCATGTTCCAAGCCTTTACCTTTAAAGTGTGCCGCTGCTAGCTCCCATGCCTGCTGGTCTAGGGCTCCGTACAGCACATGGTCAGACATCATCTGTGGGTCGGCTTCTTCCAGATCGAACTGTATTCCGTCTGGGTCCTGCCACAACGTCGGGGAAAGGGGTTTCCACTCGAGGTCCAGGAGCGCGGCCACCGTGGCCGAAAGGGTTCCTTTGACTTTACCCCAACGGCTTTTGGCTCCATCTAAAACTGAAACAGCTTTTCTCCAGGCCAGAAAAAGAGCTTGGCGGTGCGTGGACAGAAGCATGGGCAACAATCCTATCCACTCATTAAAGAGGCGAAGCCTGCCGAAGACCATCGGGTCCTGGTGCGCCGTGGGGAAAGCAATCCGAATCGTAGTCGTCGCACAACCTCCTTCCTTACGGCCCACTCTGCCCGAGATCTGTGCTCTCATGCGCAGCAGCGTGGTCGGGGCCACACCTTTGGCTTCGATACCCCACACACTCTGTGGGATGAAACCAGTTTTAACTAAAGACTTGGCTGCTCTAGAAGACTTGGCAACTCGCTTAATTAGTCTGCCTCTGCTCGCAATGTCAGCAATTCTCGTTTTGGCTGTGGCTACTGAGCGTCGGTGCGAGGTGCCACCTATCCCTAGGTCTTTCACAAACTGGGAACGCTTGATCGGAAAGCTGGGACCCAACCGCCTCTGAATCTCATCAGCAATGCGAGGCGGATTGCTGACGAGAACGCTTTTGCTGGAGATCCTGAGGCTAAGGTCCTGACAGTGTCTGGTAAAGGCCTGGACTGCTTGGACTGTCTTCTCTATAACTAGCGAGTCCTTGCCTACTACGAAGTGGCTACAGTCATCAACCCAGCTTTGGACTTCTACAGGCCTGAAATTCTGATGAAGGTCTGCGAGCATCTCCCAAAGCGTGAGCCTACACATATCGACACTCTGCGAGCATCCAGCTAGAATGCCTGAGAAAGCCTCTAACGGCTCCGAGACGACACCCCCCCCACCTGACACTTCCCCTCCTCCTCCTCCTCATCTTCCTCCTCCTCCTCCTCTTCCTCCTCCTCCTCCTCCTCCTCCTCCCTCGCTCCAGCTTCACTCGAAGGAGGAAGAGAAACGGAGGAGGGGGACTTGTCCCTCCTCCCCTACTCCTCCCTCCTCCTCGGAACAGCTTCATTCTCACTCCTCCCCTCCTCCTCGTCCTCGTCCTCGTCCTCCTCCTCCTCCTCCTCCTCCTCCTCCTCCTCCTCCTCCTCCTCCTCCCCCTCCCCCTCTTCCTCCCCCCTCCTAGCTGGAGGGGCCGCCTCGAGCACCTCCCGCGCCCGCAGCAGCTCGGAGCCCAGCCCCGGGAAGCGGGCCGCCAGCGTGCCGAAGCGCAACCCAGAGACCTCCACGCCTTCGGCGAAGGGTCGGCGCGGCAGGAGGGAGGAGAGAGAGTTTGTTATGTATGTATGTATATATATGTATGTATGTATATCTACATATATATATATATATGTACGCACATATATATATATATATATGTATGTATATGTGTGTCTCCCACGGCACGAACAAGCAAGACGTGCCCCCTGAGTACGCACATCACCGCAGCCGTGCTGCGACGCAGCGTCAGACAGAGGAGCGGGTTGATGGCATCAGATCTCTGAACACCGCGTGCTGCCGCCAGCAGAGAGCCAACAGGGGAAGGGAGGGAAGGAATGGGGGTTCGAGGAAGGAGGGAAGGACGCCTGTGGCCTTCTCGGAGGAAGGTGAGTGGGAGGAGGGGTAGAAGGGGGAGTAAGATGAGGAGGATGAGGAGACGGAGGAGAGGGTGGGGAGGAGGAGGGAGGAGGGAAGAGGGAGGGGGACGGAATGAGGAGGGTCGAGGATGAAGAGGGTGGAGAAGGAGGGAGGACAGGAGTCGTGGACACTTGGCTCGAGCCATTTTGGGCACAAAGCGCGCAAGCTGGATAGAATAATGTGGTGCTAGCTCCATGCCGTCATCATGTGCCTCAGTTCGTGGTGTGCTCCGTCACTCATATGCGAGTCGCTGATTTCGCCCACACAATTGCGGTCGATCTCCTCAGCGAAAACCATCCACTGATTGGGGTTTTTCTCTGGTGTAATTCTAGAAAGGAGAATCTACGTGGCGAGAACGATCGCGCAAGCTTAAGAGCGCGGGGCGCCCCCGACCAGCCCGCGGGGCGGCAGCGCGGCGCAGCGTCGGGAAACCAACCCAGCGCACTGTGCGCCCACGAGGCGCCCACGAGGCGGCACTAGAGGGCAGGACATCCACCCCGATGAGAACCACCCCGACGCGCGAGGTCGTTCAGTAAACGCCCCCAAGGAAAGAACCGAGCAGGTCAGGGCTGTTTCGTAAACGCCCAGGGCCGTTTAGCACACGCCCGCTCTCGGGTCCGGGTGACAATTTCCTTCCCTTGAGGGCACCCAGCCAAGCGCACTGTGCGCCCACGAGGCGCCGGCGGGGCGGCACGGGCGGGAACGCCGCGGAAACCCAGGAAACCCATCCAATGACTCAGGGCCCCCCCAGCGCGCACGTCTGCAGCACCCCGATAGCTACAGCACAAAAGACTGGTGAAGGGCACGCTCTGGAAGGCCAGTCTCTTGTTTTCGGCACGGCCGTGCGTGATGGCTGGATCCCGACCCATGGCGCCGCTCAAGGCAAATCCGCCGACCCTGCCAGCGTGTGGAAGACGCATCTTGATCTCGTCATCTTGCGTGGGTCGTCGTCGTCGCCATCGTCGTCGTCGTTTTCGCTCACACTGCCCACGAGATCGTCACTTCGGCTCCAAAAGGGGTGGTCGGCTCCCCTTCGGGGGAGGGGAGCTGCCCACGAGATCGTCACGTCGGCTCCACCAGGGGGAGTGGTCGACTCCCCCCGGGCGAGGGGAGCATCCGCAACCCGGGGGGAAGCCAATCTGCCCCCCCCGGGCGAGGGGAGCGGCCGCGACGCGGGGGAGAAGCCAATCTGAGCAACGTCGTAATTACTCGAAAGGAAGCCCCTTCCCCTTTCCCTTTTATCCCCTCCCCCTGGTGGGGGGAGGGGGTGGTCACACCCGGATACCCGAGGGGGGGGGCGACCCGGGCTGCGGCAGCTCCCTTCGGGGCAAGGGAGCGGCCGCGACGCGGGGGGAAGGCCAATCTGAGCAACGTCGTAGTTACTCGAAGGGAAGCCCCTTCCCTTCCCCTCCCCTCCCCCGGGTGGGGAGGGGGGTCCCACACCGGGGGCGGGGGGGGACGACCCGGGCAGCTCCCTTCGGGGCAAGGGAGCGGCCGCGACGCGGGGAGAAGCCAATCTGAGCAACGTCGCAGTTACTCGAAGGGAAGCCCTTTCCCTTTTATCCCCTCCCCCGGGGTGGGGGGGTCGGGTGGGGGGGGGGGTCACACCCGGATGCCCCGGGGGGGGGGGGGGAGCACCCCGGCAGCTCCCCCCAAGCGAGGGGAGCGGCCGCGACACGGGGGGGAAGCCAATCTTCTGAGCAAAGTCGTAGTTACTCGACAGGAAGCCCCTTCCCTTTTATCCCCTCCCCTGGGGGGGAGGGTCACACCCGGATACACGGGGGGTGGAGCACCTCCTCTGCCTCCTCCTCCTCCTGCTCCCTTCGTCGTCTTCAGGGTCGGCGGCACCGGCCGTAAGGCCTTCGCAATAAGAGGACGAGGGGTCTGAGCGCTGCACAACACTTGTCATACTGATGTGCGTGGAAAGGCAATCCACACCCAAGACAACCAGGGCAAACATCCACTGCACGCGGAAGGTCATAAAATTCCGCAATGTGTTTGGGGGCGGGGCGATCATTCACTGGGCGAGGATGGGCGCCCACGAAGCAGCTGTGAGGGAGGGGACGAGAGTGCCAACGCATGCCAAACACTGTGGAAAAGCCTTCACTTCCAGGACGGGGGGAGAGTGGCAAGGGGAGAGGAAAGATCAGCATCGGCGGCGGCAGCAACGGCAAGAGGATCCAGAGAAGGGGTCACCAAGAGAAGGGGGAGCGTGATCGGGAAAGAGACGGGGAGGGAGGACTTAGGAAGGGAGAAGGCCTGAGGAAGAGATGGACCCACGACGAAGAGCCTGTCCCAGAGAGGGGGCCAAGAACTGCTGGGCCCACGTCGTGAGAGAGAGAAACTCGCAACGCTGGAGTTCCAGGATGCCGATCCAGTGGCAGCTGGACAACTGCCGAGGGCCAAGGCGGACAGACCGCTTAACAAGTTCCCCACCTGCTGTGGCTGGAGTTCCACTTCTTTATCACTGCTTGGCCTCAGGTCGACCCAGAAGTGTATGCTGACGGTTCTTTAGCACCCCCCCGCCGAGGCTGATCATCTCCTCCTTCTCCTCCTCCTTCTCCTCCTCCTCCTGCAGTGTAGCCAAGGGGGCCTCCTCCTCCTCCTCCTCCTCCTCCTCCTCCTCCTCCTGCATCTCCTCGACTGACGAACACCTACGGCGACCTCCTCCCGCCGGCCCACTGGATATACTTGACGTTCAATTTCCAAACATCCAGACGCGCGCCGTCTGCAGCGAGGTTTTGGCGCCGCCGTGAATCTGACTCGTGCTCTGAGCACGCCCCCACGGAGAAGGGCAGGCAGAAGGACGAGAAGGGACAGCCAGAGTCGGGGAGAGGTAAGACTCGGGCACGGGGGACTCTGATGGGCATGTTTTCCACCACCACCACCACAAGTTGGAAGTGGAGGAGGAGGAGGAGGAGGAGACGGACGAGGAGGAGGAGGAGGAGGAGGACCAAGAGAAGGACGAGGAGGAGGAGGAGGATCCCCTCCCCCTCCAACTTGTAGAGGTGGTGGTGGAAAACAGGCCCATCAGACTCGGGTTGGCCTGACGGGGCCATCATGAAAATGACGAGACCCAATCTGAAATTTGAAGCGAGCTCCCGCTGCAAACATCCCACGAAAACCGAACCGTCAAAATCCAGAACGCGCTCGTCAAAAAACGTCGCCAAACCTGAGTTCCAGCTTACTCGAGTCTTACGTTACACCGACAGAGAAACAAATGGCCGCGTCCTTCCAGCAGGCTCGCGCTGCCGGCCGCGCTCTCCTCATCGTCGCTGTCCTCCTCCGGTTGTCGGTGTGCGCTTTTCGCTGCACGCTCTGCGCACAGTGCGTGTCGCGTGTGGTCGCGCACGCTCGTTGCACACACACACATACACACACACGAACACACAGACACACCCACACACACACACACGCCCGATCTTGCACATTACAGATGGCACCCGCTGAAGAGGAGCGGCGAACACCAGGATCTGATTTGTCAAGTTTAGTTAGACGGCAGCGGGCACGAGGAGCAACAAAGCAGCGAGGCACATGGCATGCGCGGACCACAGCTCTGCCATCGGCTCCGCATTGTTGGCCGTGGTACCTACTTCGGTACGCGCGACAAAGCACCTGAGGCATGCGGATCCTGGACCCCGGGGCTCTCCCGTGCTTTCAGCTGCACAGCCTGCATCCAGGGCCCGGGAACCGGGAAGGGCTCCGAGAGGCTCAAGAGGACGACCAACAGACTCTCGGTCCCTCTTCCTCACGAGCTCTGCTTTCATGGCGAATGACGATCTGAAGGGCAGGAACGAGTCGGTCACGGTTCCAAGAGGCTGAGGAACACAGACAGCAAGATTCATCAATCCACGTCTAGCGTGCAGAGGAGCATGCCAGTGAGGATGCCTCGCACGCGCACCGCGGCAGTGAAGCGACACCCGTCGCATGCGCCTCTCCCATTCCCCCTCCGACTCTTTATCCTCCACCCACTCCGTCATCATCACGCTCCTCCTCCTCCTACTCCTCCTCCTTTCCCCCTCCTCCACCGCATCTCCTCCTGCTCCGCCCAGTCCGCCCTCGCCCCCTCCTCTCACCACTCCTCTGCCTTTCGATCTCCCACCCTACTCCCCTTCTTTCCCTTCGCGTCCCCCTCCCCCCTCCTTGCCCGCCATCTTCCGCATGTCCCCTCCCCCCCCCACCTCCCACGCATGCGCCACCGCTCAGGGGGCTCCGGCGCGCGCCTCGCCGTGCAGACCTCGCGCTCGCTAGTGAATCGACTCGATACAGCGGAAATTCAAAATGCAAGGGTGCACACCATTGCGGAAAGAGCCATAGTGGCCGCAAAGGTCTCTGTAGCACCGGACGTCCAGCAATGAGCAGGGAGGCAGGATGGAGAGACGATGGACGATGGCTGGGAGGAGGCGAGAGAACGAGAGACAGAGGCAGAGAAAACGAGAGAGAGAGAGGGAGAGAGAGAGAGAGAGAGAGAGCGAGACATACACACACACACTTACACACAGAAAGAGGTGGAGCAAGAGAGGAGGGAGCGAGAGAGGCAGGAGGGAGGGAGGAAGGGACTGCGAGAGGAGGCCGAGGCCGAGGAGAGCGAGGGGCGGAAGGCGGGGCGGAAGCAGGCAGGGCGCAGGCGGGCGGCGAGGGTGCGACACGGCCGGCGGGCCTCGGCGGAGGCGCTGGCGCCCGCGCCCCCGCCGGGCGCTGGCCCAGCGCCCGTGGCGTCGTCCGCGGCCTCTCCGCGCGGCGGTGCAGACGCGGGGAGCTTCTCCCCTGGTGGGCCGACCTTCCACCACCACTGCCATAGGTAGGAGAGGGAGGAGGAGGAGGAGGAGGAGGAGGAGGAGGAGGAGGATGAGGAGGAGGAGGAGGAGGACGACGACCTTCCCATCCTCCTCACTCCCCCGTCCTACCTACGGTCCATGGTGGTGGACAATCGGCCCATCATCCCCCCACTCACGCCCATACAAGCAGTGAATTTTGTGCTGCTTGTTTTTCTTCTGGGTGTCCGAAACGGGTCCCTGACTCGCATGCCGTATGTTTCCGCCATTTTGGGGGAACGACCGAAGCTGGCTCCTGACTCACATGTTCGTTCAGCACGCGCCATGTTGTTCTGCTCTGTGCTGCCGCGTCACCCACCGGTCGGTACGGGGACGTGGCCGCGACCACCCATTGCAACAGGAGGGGAGGGAGAACGAGGAGGACCTGTGGGTGTTCTCAATATTTGGGAGGCCTCCTGGGGGCTCCTCGCCGTCACGGCTGGATTCCCCTCGAAATCCTAGCCAAAACGCACCCCTGGAGACGTCGAAAGAGGAGGAGGAGAAGGGGAAGCAGGAGGAGGAGGAAGAGGAGGAGGAGGAGAAGGAGGAGGAGGGGAGGAAAAGGATGAGGAGCAGGAGAAGGAGGAGGAGGCGAAACTTCAAATCTTATTATATGTGTTTGGGCACCCTGTGACTCCCTTGCCGCTACGGCTGGATACGCCTCGAACTTCTGGCCAGAGCGCACCCCGGGAGAGGCTGGGGGACGGGGGCGAGCTCTGGGGCCTGGGCCCGAGACCTCCGGCGCCACGAAGAGGTCGCGACGGACCGCTCTCCTCAGCCTTGGGGGCCCCCTCTGCAAGTGTCACCTCCGGTCCCTCCGAGGCCGCTCCCAGGGACGGGCGCGCTCCGAGGCACCCGTGCACGCGTACGCCCACCACCGCCGTGCCTGGCGAGGGCGCCCCGCCCGGTGTGCGCGCTCTCCTGGCAGAGGCCGAGGGCCCAGGAGGGCCCGTGCTTCGGTCGGGCACGTCCCTCTGCAGGCGGATCTTGGGCGAAAAATGGGAGCTATAGCCAGGAATATCGGAAAATTGCCTCCCCCAAAAAATAAATCAGAATCGACCCCATATCATGTTTTGACTATGTTTGGATCTTCCTCCTGTAGAGGGACACGCCCGACTTACGCCTGTACACCGCCGATCGAGAGCTCCACGGGGGGAGGAGGGCGGGCGACAGCAGGCAGCGCGGCCGCTGGAGGCGCCTGGGCTGCAGCCCCCCCTCCGCCCCTTCGCTCGCCGACTCTCACCGCGGCCCTCGCCGCTGCCCTCGCGCTATCTAAGATCGGGCGTTGGCAAAACCAGGCTTAGTGGGACCTGGTTTAGTGATGTGTACTGGGGGACGCTCCCCCCGCTCCGTTCCACTAACCGGAACTGCCGTAACCCGAAAAAACACCAGCTACGGCAAACCTGGTTTAGTGAATCTGGCCAATTCAGGGGCTCCGGGGCCCTACCACTAGACGGGTCCCCTTACCTGGGGTCCTGGCCATACCCGAAATCTAGCCCCCTGCTGCCCTCGTCCATAACGCGGGGGCGAGATGAGGAGTCGACCTGGATTTAGGTCGGGCATGTCCTCCTACAGGCGGACTTTGCACGAAAAATCAAATCACAAAAACAAAATGCAATATTCAAGAATAACCAAAAAATGCTTCAAAAATCGTCCCCAGACTATTTTTCGACTGTTTTTGAATATTCCTCCTGTAGAGGAACGTGCCCGACTTCAACCTGGAGATCCGCAGATGGACAGCTAATCTTCTGACGGCTCCCTCTGCGGATACCTGGGCGTGAACAGGTCCGCCGACCCTGCAGGCACGCGTGAGCAGTGCTGAGCCAAGCTTCCTGGAGTGGTCTTCGGACACGGTCTGCGCTTGCACTCGATTCGCTTTTTCCATTCCCGGAAATCCTCCCGAGGCGACCCTCTCTTTGTATACACTTCACGACTTGTGCGTGCCATCCTTGCGCAGGGGCCATGCCAATCTTCTCTGTATCGTTTTTGTGGCCGCATGCGCGGCGGCTAGCTGAAGAAGATATGCGATGGGAAGACCTTGTCCAAGACGAATGAATGTGCTTGGAGGAAACCCGTGAGTGCGCTACAGTAGCGCCAGCCGACGCGCCCCCGGGCGTTTGGCCCTCTACGACCCTCTCTTTGGCTCGGTGGTCAATTCGAGGTGGATCGAGCCAGGTCGAAAGCCGAGTCGAATGACAGCCCCTTGCCTGCCATCCCGTTGCCCACCCGAAGGGGGGGGAGGGTCCTGGAAGGGGGGGTCCTGGGGGGGGGAGGGGGCCCTGGTCAGAATACGCCCCTCCCCCTTTGGCGGCCCACATGAGTTTAGGGGGAGGGGAAAAGGCTTCTCAGAAGGAGGCTGCTTCTCAAAGGCGTGGGCCCTACATCTATGGAGAACGCCAGCGCCTGCTAAGAAGCAGGGGTGCTTCTAAGAAGTCTTCCCCCCTCCCCCTCCCTACCCCCCTCTGCGCGTGGCCGACCTCCCTTCCTTCCTCGGGTCGCATAAGTCGGCCTTCGTTCGCTAATCCAGGCCCGAGATAATCCAAGAGGGGCCTCAAAGGCCAAAGAGCGCTCCAAGACGGCCCAACACGCCCTCAAGACGGCCCACAACAACACAACACGCCGCAAAATGGCTCCAAGAGAGCCCCGAGAGGCAACACTAATTGAGTTTCCCGTAGGGTTTGAACTGTTTGAGCATTTTCGCTATTTTGAGCGTCGGACGCTCCAAGACGGCCCCAAAGATCGCCCCAGACGGTCCAAGAGACCCACCAGAGGGTCCCAAAATGGCACCAGAGAGTCTGAAGATGGCCCAAAACAGGCCCCCAGTACGGCCCCGATATGTCCCCAAAAAGGGCTCAATAGGGGGAACCCGAATTGACATGTGGAGAGGACCCCGAGACCGGCAGTAAGCGCCCAAGAGGCACCCAAGAGACTCCCAAGAGGCTAGGGGAGGCTTCAAAGCTGCATCCAAGAGCCCCGCGAGGCCTTCCACAAGGCCCCGATCTGTATCCAAGACGCCTCTGACTCACAACCCAAGCAAGGTGGCGAACTAGGCCCAAGGCCACAACATGCATATCCTCCGGAGACGGCAGCACGCCCCCCGGAGACCCCGAGAGATAAATCCATGGTTCCGAGAAGCCTCCCAAGATACCCCAACGACTCTCCAAGAGTTCGCGGCCTTCCTGGGGCCTCCCTCCTGAGCCCCCATGTAGCGTCGGCAGAACCAGCCGTAAGGCCTCTGCTAACTGAGCACGAAGAAGTCTGGGCATGTGCAGGTCCGTGTGCGAGCGTTCCTCGGGCTCTCTGCCGCCGTGTGCTGCCTTCCCTCTGCCGCCGTGTGCTGCCCTCTGGTGGCTAACCCTTGAGGTGCCCAGGTGGTATGCCTGCTGGATCGCGATGGTCACAATCACGGGGCTCTGAAGAGAGAGACGATAAAAGGTGCAAAGCAAGCGCCTCGCCCGAGACACCTCCACAATCTGGGCGCGAGCAAGCACATGTCCGAACCCCCTGGCTGCCCCCACTTGGGGTGCCCGTGGTGTCGCTGCCGTCGGTTGGTGTCTGCGCAAGTTTAAGTTCGTGCCGGTTTCGCAGGAGGCGTCACCGCAAGCTGGCCGCGGACAGGCCCACGGAAGGAACCGGGGCAGCTTTTCCACTGCGGTGCCCAAGGGCCTCGGAAACCAAACCAGCGTTTCGTCTCAGACGCGGCCTGGAGGGTCTGGACGCCCTCTGGGGAGACCTTTCGGGCAGACTTGGGGCTCGTTTGGACCGTCTGTAGCCTCCCTTGCTGCCCCCTGGGCACGTCTGGAGGCTCTCTGGGGCCGTACTGGGCCCAACTAGGGTGGCCTTGGGGCGCTCTACAGCCTACGCGCGGTGACGGGTTGGGCTGAAAACCACTAGTACGTTTCAAGACGAACAAGATCCCACCAACAGGACAGAGCTGGCATAAGCGCTTGAACGAACAACCACCAAATAATTCGCCTGCGGCCGCCGCATTCAGATGTGGTTTCGAGCCTGGCAAACCGCCGACGCGCTAACCACCTCACTCGTACATACATACCTACCTACCTACCTACCTACCTACATACATACATACAAACATACATGTATGCATACATACATACATACATACGCACACGTACATACATATATATACATACATACATACATACATACATACATACATACATACACACATACATACACACATACATACATGCATGCATACATACATACATACGTACATACATACATACATACACACACATACATACATACATACACACATACATACATACATACATACATACATGCATAAATACATACATACGTACACATCTACCTACCTACATACATACAGGCATGCATACACAAACACATGCATACATGCATGAATGCATAAATACATACATACAACCACATATGCATACATACATACATGCATGCATACGTACATGCATACATACATACATACAGACAGACATAAATACAGACATGCATACATGCACACATACATACATGCATACATACATGCATGCATACATACATTCATACATACGCAGATACATGCATACATACATACAGACATAAGTGCATAAATACATATACACATACATTCATACATACACACATACATCCATACATACATGCATATATACATACAGGCATACATGCATGTATACATGCGTATAAACATAAATACCTATACACATGCATACAGACATGCATGCATGTCTGCGTACACACATACATACCTACATACATGCATGCATGCATACATATACACACATACACATACACACATACACACATACACACATACACACACATACATACATACATACATACATACATACATAGATAGATACACACATACATACATGCATACATACGTACATAGATACATACATACAGACATGCATACACATAACATGTTATATATACATATCTAGATCATCATGACATGGGCGAGCTGCTTTGCAATGCCCCCAAAATGGCGTGGCCGTAGTTGGCTCCCGTGGTGTGAATTGTTGTTGTTGCTGGCCAATCGCGATCCACCCCGCGACCCACCCGCGATCCGCGCTGCGACACCAACGCGACCCGCCCGCGACCGACCCCGCGACCCATCCGCGACCCACCCCGTGATCCGCACCGCGCATACCAGAAACCTGCCCACGACCCGCCCTGCGTCCAAGCCAAAACCCGAAGGGGGGGGGGTGCAGCGGGGCGGCGGCGACGGACGCCGGGCCGGCACACGGGGCTTTTGTCTTGAAATTGAGACGGCAACGCACGGGTACCAAGCCGCAAGGCCCGCAGACGGGCCCGGATCCCTCGAAGAGAAAGAAGAAACACTAAGCGGAAGCATTGTTTGGGGAAGGACTAAGCTGAGTATGACAGTATATGAATATGAGCGGTCTGCGTGTACGCGAGTCCGAGTTTGAGCACGTCTTAGCATGGCTGATCTGAGTGTGAGCGCTCCTGTAATATCGCGGTGAGTCCGAAGACGAGTGGATCGGAGTGTGGCAGAATCGTACTCTGTGTGGGACGGAGCCTGCGTTTCAATGAGTCTGAGCGTGAGGGCGTCTGAGCGTGGATGAGTCTGCGTGAGAGTGAGTCTGAGACTGTTCTGCTTGCGCCTTCGAGCTTGGCAGGCCGACGACGACCTCGGCCCGCCCGTCCATCTCCGCAGCCGCGGAGGCTACGTATGGGAGGGATGGGGTGAGGAGGCGAGGCGGGGAAGGGAGGGCAGCTTGGAGAGGGGACGAGGGTCGAGCTAGGTGCGCTCACTCCGCATCTGACATCCTACCCCTATCACCCATTCCCAACCATTCCTTCCCATTGCCCTGATCTTCTATCTATCCGCGAACGCGTGTCACAGCGGACCTGGAGCTCCTAAAAAAGGCCCCATCGTGATGTGCACAGTGGGAAGAGGGGGAGCTGAGCAGGAGGAAAAGGAAGGGGGATCTGGAGTGGAGGGATCGGGAGGAACAGGAGGACCAGGGGAAGGCGGAGGAGGGGAAAGGAGGGGGGCGACAACAATGAGGACGGACTCGGATCGCCAGTCTCAATGACGAGAGCAAAGTCCCCGATCCGAAAATGAGGCCCAGGCTGCAGCGGGAGCACCATCGTGAAACACCGCAACCACTTGGATTGTACAACAAACATCATAGTAATCACACGAGCAAAGCGAGCGTGCGGAAAGGGCGCAACATCACCCACACAGGATCAGGGGAGAGAAGAGAGTATTCACATAATGTGAACCTGGGGAAGTGGAGCGAGGAAATTGAAGGAAGAAGAGGGTGAGACGGAAGGAGGAAGAGGAAGGAAGAGGAGACATATTCCTTTCCATGTGCTCTTACTGAGTGGAACCCTGCGAAGAATTCTCCACCTAATCAGACACTCCCGATCCCTGGTCCCAGGGGCCTTATGGACGCTCCTTGACAGCGTAACCCAGGACTTCCGGTCCTTTGAGGATCCCTCCCAACCCGTGCAAACGGTCCACCGGCGGTGCCAAGAGAACCCCAAGACGGTCCAAGAGGGCCCTGATACGTTCCAGGAGCGCGCCAAGAGGGACCTAGATTGCCGTAAGAGGGCCCAAGAGTCCCCCAAGACGCCCCAAGAGCCCTTCAACAGGGCCCCCCAACAGCAAAACTCGCTCCGCTCTCTTAGGGCAACGTACATTGTGTGCATACACATGTTGTTGGTCGTAGCAGCGTCCAAGACCGCCCAAGAAGTCCCCGACATCGCCCCAAGACTGCCCAAGAGGCCCCCGAGAGCGCCCCCAGACGGCCCAAGAGGGCCCCAAGACTGTTCAAGAGAGCCCCAAGGCGGCCCCGGTAGGCTCAAGAGGCCCCCAAAAGGCTCCCAAGAGAGGCCCAAGAGGGCTACACGTCGTTCATTCCTAACCGTGCTCAGTTCTAATCGTGCTCGTTTCTCATTGTTCCTGGCCCCCCAGTGGCCAGGAAGAGGTCCAGGATAGAACAACTAGAACTGAAAAGATCTTGCCCCAAAAACAATCAAAGAACTGTCGAATAATAATTAGAAATGGTGAATGTGTATGCGTACACGGCTTCCCCCGGGGCCGTAGGCGACCCGAGGAGAAGGAGGAGGACGGGGAGGGAGAGGAGGAGGAAGAGGAGGAGGAGGATGAGGAGGAGAAGGAGAAGAAAGAGGAGGAGGAGGAGAAGGAGGAGGAGGGAGGAGGAGGAAGAGGAGGAGGAAGAGGAGGAGGAGGACGGGGCGCTTAAGCCCTTCGGAGAAACCCTCCAGCCATGGGAGGCTTCCAAGAGGGCCCATGATGGCCTCAAGACGGCGTCCAGAAGGCCTTTGCCCCCCAAGACGGCCGCAGGACGGCCCACAAGATGGCCCAAAGCGACCCGAACAAGACCTTCAATAAGGCCTCGAGAGGCTATGTTCATTGACGGCCCCACAAGCCCCCAAGATCGCCTCAAGACGGCCCACTGGGCCTGCACGAAGGGCCCCCGACGGCCCAAGAAGGCCTCCAGACGGACTAAGACCCTTGCGATCTCTGGAGACTTCCTCTCGGGGGTCATTTTCCATGCCTACTGAGGACGGCAAAGGATCGACGACCGAGGTTCGACGATCGAAATTATCCTATGGTTGCCCGTTGTTTCGGAGCTTCCGGTTTTTTCGTCGCCGCATGACCAGGTCCGCCTCGAGATGCGGGCCCAACGCAACCCGAGCATACTCCGGGGAGCGTGCCGCAGTTTCAAGGCTACGGCGGGTGGCGCGAAGAGCCATACTGTACGAGACTCGAAGGGCCAAGGTGCATGGCGCGAAGCGCCAATGCAGTCATGTACATGTTGAGCATCGCCTTCGAAGATCGAAGAAGTTGGCATCTCTTCCGCCGCGGAAGGCGGCGGAAGGGCGGCGGAAGGTCGGTGAAAATAGAACGAGGCCGCCTCCGCCGGCGGAAGCCGGCGGAAGACCGGCGGAAGGCCGGCGGAGGTGGCGGAAACGAAACATGCGCCCCCAAGAGATGCGGAATAGTTGTTTGGTTCAGGGTTTCCGACATCGCATATAATTATGTGGAGAGAGAACGAAAGAGAGAGAGAGAGAGAGAGAGAGAAAAACAAAAAAACATTAGCCTGGCGAAGGACCCAACCATATGCAGTTGTGAATGCCGCAATTGTGAATACCATCTTTGCCCGCGCTCCCTATGTGGCCACAGCTTCCCGCCGGAACCCGACATGCTCAGGAACACGTTCGCGGCCGTCTTCGCGGGCGCCGACGACGACGCGGACGGCGCCCCTCTGACCGAGGAGCAAAAGCAGAAGAGGGCTTTGAGAGCCATGAGGGAGGAGGTGGCGTTGCACGTCGTCACGGCGGAGTACGACGCCCAGGCGCGGTTGTTGAAGCAACACATCTATGGGGCCACGATCCTCGTGAGGGGGGTGCCGCAATGGCCCGGGGCCGCCGTGCGAACGCTGCCACTGGAGCCGTCGGTGGAGCTCCCTATGGGGCCACGATCCTCGTGGGCCGAAATGGCCCGAGGCCGCCGTGCAAACCCTGCCACTGGCGCCTTCGGTGGAGCTCCCTATGGGACCACGATCCTCGTGAGGGGTGTGCCGAAATGGCCCGAGGCCGCCATGCGAACCCTGCCACTGGCGCCTTCGGTGGAGCTCCCTATGGGGCCACGATCCTCGTGAGAGGTGTGCCGAAATGGCCCGAGGCCGCCATGCGAACCCTGCCACTGGGGGCCTTCGGTGGAGCTCCCTATGGGGCCACGATCCTCGTGAGGGGTGTGCCGACATGGCCCGAGGCCGCCATGCGAACCCTGCCACTGGCGCCTTCGGTGGAGCTCCCTATGGGGCCACGATCCTCGTGAGGGGTGTGCCGAAATGGCCCGAGGCCGCCATGCGAACCCTGCCACTGGCGCCTTCGGGAGCTCCCTATGGGGCCACGATCCTCGTGAGGGGTGTATGCCGCCATGCGAACCCCACTGGCGCCTTCGAAACGTGTGAGGGGTGCGCCAAAATGGGGAGGGGCCGCCATGCGAACGCTGCCACTGGAGCCTTCGGTGGAGCTCCCTATGGTGGCACGAACCGTGTGAGGGGTGTGCCGAAATGGGGCGGGGCCCGCATGCGAACGCTGCCACTGGCGCCTTCGGTGGAGCTCCCTATGGGGCCACGAAACGCTATACTGGGTGGGTGAAACGCAGTGAGGAGGGAGGAGTGACGGGAGGGGGGAGGAGGGGGAGGGGGGAGGAGGAGAAGGAACGCGGGGCGACGTCTCTTCAAAACGAGGACCCAACACCACAGGATGGTTGGGAAAAACCAGACAGAGAGGATAGAGGACGGGGAGGTCAAGTGAATTTGCAACATGGCCAGATTGTGCGTCAGGCGGTCGCACAGCACATCTGCGACGCCAGGTCTGTTACATGCTTGTGCGTACAGACCCAGGCACTTGGACGACAAAACGCATGCCGTTCTTCCGGGAAGCAAGCCCAGAAAGACCTGCGGGTACCCTGGCGCCCAAGGGGACCCACCCCAGTAACACCAGCACGTGGGTCAAATATAGCAGTCAGGACCCGCCGACCCATGGCTGCGCGGGCCGCTGGGCTGCGCGAGAGAAGCTTTTGAGAGCAGTGCCCTTGTGCAGATCCCAGAATTGATAGATCTGGGGGGCAAATCTTCCTGGACTGATCCACGCGTCAGAACTTGATAGTTGAATCTGCATGGCTGCTTGGCACCTGGGATGAGGTCGAGGAGGAAGGGACGCAGGAGGAGGGAGATCAGGATAATCGAGACAAGGAGCTACTATCATTCGCAAAGGCCGAGCCAAGTTGTACTACTGATTCACATACTGGTAGAACTACGCCTACTGCTAGGCGGAGGGGTCAGGGTGAGAATGGCTACGGAGGGGGAAATAATATCCACGTTTGAGAAGAGTGTCGAGGATAATGGCTCAGGATGACGGTGGTTGAGGATTTGAGGATGAGAGCTGAGATGCATGATTGAATAAGATGGATGGGGGACAGAAGGATAATGAGAGGGATATGAGAATTGAGAAGGCGGCCTGGGGATCGTGCGGATGCTGGTCCGGTAGGAGGGGGGGATGGAATGTTGGGGTGAGGGGCTGAGGCAGGAAAAGAAGAGAGGAGGATGAGAATGCTGAGGAGGAGCGCTGTGGGTAAAGGTTGCGTAAGATGGTACACGAGGATGGTTGGGGAGGAGATGAGACGATGAGGATGAGGATTGTGCGGGAGGGTTGATCTGGACGGTTAAGAAGAATGGTCGAGATGGGCCGGTGAGGGTTGGCTATGAGGACTGATGCGGAGGGAAGAGCAGAAGTTCTGAACCATAACTCGCCCTCCTAATCCTCATCCTCAACCCTCCTCCTTCTTCAACACACCATCTTCTCCCCTCCTCATCCAGCCAGGGGCGATGGGTTCAGATCCCAACCGGACGCGTGAGATCCCAACCGGACGGTTCAGATCCCAACCGTCTGAAACACCAGGCACGGTCAGATCCCAACCGAGGAGGAAGCGAATAAAGAAAACATATTGAAAACTTACCATACTTGTTCATTGCTATCTGAAATTGCGATGGACACCTTACAGGAACAGATTTACGCCTGAGTGATTGCGGTTGGGATCGTGCGCGTCTTTTGCTGAATTGTAGTAGTGGTAGAAGTAGTAGTGGTAGTTGTAGTAGTAGTAGTAGTAGTAGTAGTAGTAGTAGTAGTAGGAGTAGTAGTAGTAGTAGTAGTAGTAGTAGTAGTAGTGGTAGTAGTAGTAGTAGTAGTCGTAGTAGTCGTAGTAGTAGGTGGTAGTAGTAGTAGTAGTAGTAGTAGTACTGGTAGTAGTAGTAGTAGTAGTAGTAGTAGTAGTAGTACTAGTACTAGTAGTAGTAGTACTAGTCTAGTAGTAGTAGTAGTAGTAGTAGTAGTAGTAGTAGTAGTAGTAGTACTAGTAGTAGTAGTAGTATAGTCGTTAGTAGTAGTAGTAGTAGTAGTATAGTAGTAGTAGTAGTAGTAGTAGTAGTAGTAGTAGTAGTCGTAGTAGTCGTAGTAGTAGTAGTAGTAGTAGTAGTAGTAGTAGTAGTAGTAGTAGTAGTAGTAGTAGTAGTAGTAGTAGTCGTAGTAGTAGTAGTAGTAGTAGTAGTAGTAGTAGTAGTAGTAGTAGTAGTAGTCGTAGTCGTAGTAGTAATTGTAGCACTGGTAGTCGTAGTAGTAGTAGTAGTAGTAGTAGTAGTCGTAGTAGTAGTAGTAGTAGTAGTAGTAGTAGTAGTAGTAGCAGGAGTAGTAGTAATAGGAGTATAAGTAGGAGTGGGAGTAGTGGTAGTAGTAGTAGTAGTAGTAGTAGTCGTAGGCGTAGTAGGAGTAGTAGCAGTATTAATAGTAGTAGTAGTAGTAGTAGTAGTAGTAGTGGTAGTAGTATTAGTAGTACTAGTAACAGTAGTAGTAGTAGTCGTCGTCGTCGTCGTCGTCGTCGTAATAGTCGTAGCAGTACTTAGTAAAAGTACTAGAACTAGGAACAGTAGCAGGAATAAGAATAGTAGTAGGCATAGTAGTAGTAGTCGTAGTCGTGGTAGTAGTAGTAGCAGTAGTATTTGAAGTAGTTGTAGTAGTAGCGGTAGTAGTAGTAGTAGTAGTAATCGTAGTAGTAGTAGTAAGAGTAGTAGTAGTAGCAGTAGTAGTAGTAGTAATAGTAGTAGTAGTAGTAGTAATCGTAGTAGTAGTAGTCGTCGTAATATTGGTAAGAGTCGCAGTAGTACTAGTATTAGTAGTAGTAGTAGCAGTAGTAGTAGTAGTAGTAGTAGTAGTAGTAGTAGTTGTAGTAGAAGTAGTAAAAATAGTAGTATTAGTAAAAGTAGTAGTAGTAGTGGTAGTAGTAGTAGCAGCAGCAGTAGCAGTAGCAGTAGTAGTAGTAGTAGTAGTAGTAGTAGTAGTAGTACTTCTGGAGGGCGTAGTAGTACTAGTAGTGGTAGTAGCAGAACAAGTCGTAATATTAGTAGTAGTACTTGTGGAGGGTATAGTAGTACAAGTAGTAGTGGTTGTGGTAGTAGTAGTAGTAGTAGTAGTAATAGCGATACCAGGAATAGTAGATGTAGTACGACTAGAAGTCTGAGTATTCGTAGTAGTAGTAGTAGCAGTAGTAGTACTAGTCGTAGTAGTAGTAGTACTAGTCGTAGTAGTAGTAGTAGTAGTACTACTACTAGCAGTGGTATCAGTAGTAGTGGCAGTAGCAGTAGCATTAGTAGTAGTAGTAGTAGTAGTAGTAGTAGTAATAGTAGTAGTAGCAGTAGTAGTAGTAGTAGTCGTACAAGTAGTAGTAGTAGTAGTAGTAGTAGTAGTGGTAGTAGTAGTCGTCGTCGTAGTAGGAGTAGTAGTAGTAGTAGTAGTAGTAGTAGTAGTAGTAGTAGTAGTAGTCGTAGTTAGTAGTAGTAGTGTAGTAGAAGTAGTAGTAGTAGTAAGTAGTAGTAGTAGTAGTGTGTAGTAGTAGTAGTAGTAGTAGTCAGTAGTAGTAGTAGTAGTAGTAGTAGTAGTAGTAGTAGTAGTAGTAGTAGTAGTAGTAGTAGTAGTAGTAGTAGTAGTAGTAGTAGTAGTAGTAGTAGTAGTAGTAGTAGTACGTAGTAGTAGTAGTAGTAGTAGTAGTAGTAGTAGTAGTAGTAGTAGTAGTAGTAGTAGTAGTAGTAGTAGTAGTAGTAGTAGTAGTAGTAGTAGTAGTAGTAGTAGTAGTAGTAGTAGTAGTAGTAGTGAGAATCTCTCAGAATCTCTCCGAATCTCTGCAGGAATCTCTCGGAGGCTCGCAGGAATCTCTCAGGAATCTGTCAGAATGTCTCAGAATGTTTCAGAATGTGCCAGAATCTCTTGGAACTCTCAGAATCTCACAGAATCTTTCTGAATCTCACAGAATTTCTCAGGATCTTTCAAAATCTCTGAGAATATCTCAGAATCTGTCAGAATCTGTCAGAATCTGTCAGAATCTCTCAGAATCTCTCAGAATCTCTCAGGATCTCTCAGACTCTCGCAGAATCTCTCAGAATCTCTCAGAATCTCTCAGGATCTCTCAGAATCTCGCAGAATCTCTCAGAGGCTCGCAGTGGCTCTCAGAACCTTGCAGAGGTTGGAGCTTTTCAGAGGCTCCAAAAAGGTTGGGATCTCACGCGTCCCACGTGTCCTTGACGGTTGGGATCTGAACCGTCCGGTTGGGATCTCACGCGTCCGATTGGGATCTGAACCGTTCTCCCATCTCACCGCCCCCTCTCCCAAACCCGCCAACTCTTCTCCCAACACTCCTCCCTCACCATCCTCTTCAAACCTCTGCCCCGAACCTCCGCCTCACCCTCCTCTTCAACCCTCCTCGTCAACCACCGTCCTCTACCATCCGCACCACTCACTCCCTAACAGTTCCCCTCGTTCTCACCAATACAGATCCTCCCGTATCCTCTTCAGAAGGAAGGTTCAGGTGGAGGGCTGAGGAAGCTTGAGGAGGATGGCGGAGGATGGAGGCGGAGGAGGAGGGACGCGGATGAGCGGTCACTGATTGCAGGGAGGAGGGTTGAGGAGGAATTAATTTGGGGACATACCGAAGACATACCGGACTTCACAGAGTTACAACTGGGTGCAGACACTCACAGGTGGTTCGCCCAGAGTACACGCAGACACACAGACCTCCACCTGGCTACACGTAGATTCGCCTGGTCTCACACAGTTCATCCAGCACTGATTGCGCTCAAGGGCTGTTGCTGACTTCTTGAGCACTGGGGTGGGTCCCCTGGGCCGTTGCCCAGCGCTCGCTAGGTGCCCGCCCGTAGGCGCCTCGTGCTGGGAAGCCTGCGCGGGTTGTCGCCCTGTGCCCAGGCTGCACCCGCCCGTCGGCGACCGCCTTGGTCTCGCCCGGTGCTCGACCGTGGGCGCCTCGTAGGCGCCTTGTGCTGCCTACCACATACCTTTCACCACAGGGTTCCCACCACATCTCATACCAGATAAACTTGCAACACAGAGCTGGCAAAACTTGACTTGCACCGCATAGCCATGCACCACATAGCTTGAACCGTACAGCTTGCACAGCACATGTTGCACCACGTAGCTTGACACGCATAGCCTACAACGCCCATATTGCACCACGTCGCTTGCACCCACCCGTAGCTACACCGCATAGCGTACACCGCGTAGCTTGCATCACGTACGGCAAGCCGCACACGCATTGCACCGCAAAGTTTGCACCACACATATTGCAACACACAACTTGCACTACGTAGATTGCACCACAACGACCGCACATCGAGAGTACAATAACCTACTCTGTAAGGGTCCGGTCCAGACTGGCAAATATTACTGCGGCTTCAGCAACTTGCTGCCTCACTATTTTTCCACAGTGCAGCGGGGTGTCAATATGTAAAGGCTGTTTGCTACGTGCGCTGCTGCGGAGAACCATAAGCTAAAGCCGCTCAGCATGCGATATGTATAACAGCGACTGAGCCTGGCTCGGAGCAGCGGCGAATGTACAGTGCGGGGCGAAAGGAGAGAACACCCACAACTTTACACGACGCGCGGACGAGAGACCTCTTGGTGACTCACATTCCTGGGCAACGTGCACGAGGGGAATCGCGCCTGCGATCCAAGAACCAATGCAGAATCTTTGCTCGAATTGCTGCAATACTAACACGATAGCAGCAACTGTTCAATACTCTTCAGAATCATCGCACGTCCCACGAGTTCTCTGTATTGTGCCATGGGTAGTGTGACCGTGTAAGTCTTCATTAAGGGGCCCAACGCCCCGAAATTCGGGACACTCTCGGGGCTTGTCGTGTAACTTACCAAGAAGCTAAGCGAAGTCGTTCTGCTCGAGACATCATCAAGCAATCCGACCCTGAGGATGGTGTCACGGTTGGGCCCTGAAGCCCTGTTGTGCCAAGCTGGCCCTCGAGGCCGCCAAGGAGCTTCCCAGTAGGGTCCAAGCAGGCCCGTCACGCCTTCGGAGGCGCCCGATGTGCAAACTGTTCTGGCGAGGGGCCCAACCACATGCAGCTGTGATTCTCGCTGGCGTGGATCTCGCCTTCGGTGGGTCTCCTTCATGGGGTCACAGATCGTGTAGACTGGTGTGCCGAAATGCGGCGGGGGCGCATGCGGGCGCAGCCATTCAATGGCTGCGCACGGGGGCGCAGCCATTCAGTGGCTTCAAAATTCAAAACTACTTGTTTCGCGCACATACGGCTCATTTATTCCGCCGAGAACTTTCGAAATCCACTCAGGATTCAATGCTGAATCTCTGTAGCCTGACCATTGGGGCCTTCGGTGCCTCCCCACATGGGGTCACTGAACTTGCGAGGGGTGTGCCGCATTCGAGCGGGGCCGCCATGCGAACGTTGCTACTGGGGCCTCCGGTGAAGCTCCCTATATGGGGCTACGAAGCGCGTGAGAGGTATGCCGAAATGGGCGGGGGGGTACGCATGCGAACGTCGCCACTGGAGCTGTCAGTCGAGCTCCCCATGGGGCCACGAAGCGCGCGAGAGAGATGTGCCGCAGTGGGCGGGGGGAGACGCATATGTTCACAGCCAGTGGGGCCTTCGGAGCTCCGCATGCAGCCACGAAGCGCCTCACTGAGTGGCGCGGGCGCATGTGATCACAGCCCCTGGGGCCTTCGGTGGAACTCATTCTTGTGCCACGAAACGCCGTACTGGGTGGCGCGGGAAGCATGTGGTCAAAGCCACTGCGGCCTTCGACGGAGCTCCCGATGGGGCCGCGAAGCGCCGTACTGAATGGCGCGGGACGCGCGTGATCACAACCACTGTGTCCTTCGCTGGAGCTCCCTATGGGGCCGCGAAGCGCCGTACTGGGTGGCCCGGGACGCATGTGGTCACAGCTACTGTGACCGTCGGTGGAGATCCCTGTGAGGCCAAGAAGCGATGTATTGGGCGGCGCGGGACTCATGCGGTCACAACCACTGGAGCCTTCGGTGGAACTCCCTATGGAGCCACGAAGCGCCGTATATGGTGTCACGGGACGCATGTGCCACGAAGCGCTGTACTGGGTGGCGGGGTTCGCACGTGGTCACAACCGCTGGGGCCTTCGCTGGAGCTCCCCATGGGGCCACGAAGCGCCGTATTGGGTGTCGCGGGACGCATGTGGTCAAGCCACTGGGGCCTTCGCTGGAGCTCCCAATGGGGCCACGAAACGCCGTACTGGGTGGCGAGGGAAGCATGTCGTCAAAGCCACTGGTGCCTTCGGTGGAAGCCCCACATGGAGCCACGAAACGTCTCACTGGATGGCGCGGGATGCATGTGTTCACAACCGCTGGGGCCTTGGCTGGAGCTTCCTATGGGGCCACGAAGCGCCGTACTGGGTGACGCGGGACGTATGTGGTCACAGCCACTGCGGCCTTAAGTGAAGCTCCATATGGAGCCACGAAGCGCCGGATTGGGTGCTGCGGGACGCATGTGGTCACGGCCACTGGGGCCTTAGGTGGAACCCCCATATGGGGCCACGAAGCGCCGTACTGGGTGTCGCGGGACGCATGTGGTCACAGCCACTGGGGCCTTCAATGAAGCTCCCTATGGAGCCACGAAGCGCTGTGCTGGGTGTCGCGGGACGCATGTGGTCACAGCCACTGGGGCCTTAGGTAGAACCCCAATATGGGGCCACGAAACGCCGATCTAGGTGGCGCGGGACGCATGTGGTCACAGCCACTGGGGCCTTCAGTGGAGCTCACCATGGGGCCACGAAGCGCCGTGCGGGGTGACGCGGGACGCATGTGGCCACAGCCGCTGGGGCCTTCGGTGGAGCCCCCCGTGGGGCCACGAAGCGCTGTACTGGGTGCGCTGACTCTGTGGACATGCGGAGGGCAGAGGCAAGGGTGGGAGGAGGGGGAAATGGAGGAGGAGGGGCAGGAGGAGAAGAAGGAGAAAGAGGAACACGGGGCACTCTCTTCAAAACGAGGATCAAACACCTCTCGATGGTTGGGAACAAATAATCCCACTCGAGACCGCCGAGAGGCCCCAGAGACCCGGAAACTACCTCCAAAAGGCTTCCGAATAGTCTCCCACGAGATCCCAACAGGTATGCAAGATGCATCTGGGGAGAACCATCCAGGCGCGTTGGCGGGATGGACCAGACGCTACTGCAGATCAAGTCTCGCCAAGCCTCATCGTGCGAAACGCCACTGTCACGCATCATTTTCGGCGTCGCCAGCAGCGGCCCTCTTGCGGCAACACTTGCCCGTTAGAGAGAACACCCAATCCATCACATGCTGCACCCAGGGAAGGTCCCCAGCTGACCCTGCCGGGCCGAACAGCATGAGCAGAGCGGGCAACATCGTCAACGAAACGAGCGTACTGACGACAACAGCTGTCAGCATGAAGACCCCGAAGACGTGGTAGAACATGAACTTCGACGGAAGCAGAAACAGCGAAGCCAGCAGCGTGGTGATAGCGCCGCTGAGTACGCTGATGCCCATCTCCGTCATGGCGTGCGCGGCCCTCAGCGCGCGCTCGGAAGCCTTGTCCTCGCCAGAACCCGCGATGCGGGTCTCGTTGTAAGAGTGGGCAATGTGGACCGTGTAGTCCACACTGAGACCCAACACCACAATCATACCGACGGACTCGAAGATGCCAAGGGCAAAGCCCAAGATCGGTAGGCTGCCGGCGAATATGACTAGGATAGCGATGATGCACAGCAGGCTGAGCGTGGCCATGATCCAATTCGTAGTCGCTAGGCACAGGATAATCCATGCCAAGAGCAAGCACGTGCTGATGGACTGCAGCACGCTCCGCATGAGCGTCTCCTGCATGACCATGAAAGGCCAGAGCGCCGAAGTCTGGTAGGCGCCGTAGGAGCCCACATGGCCGTCCACAAAGGTCGACCAGGCGCTGTAGTGCTCCTCGGACGTGCTCAGCGGCAGAGCCTCCAGGGGCATGGTGCTGTTCATGCTCACGTAGCCCCACTGCAGGTCGCCGCCGCTGAGGTAGTATCTGCTCATGTCACGCCAAGTGCTCACGTCCTGCAGGCCGTACGCCGTGCGGACCGCGTAGACCTTGCACATGTACCACCCCTGCACCTCGCAGCACTGGCCACACGGAAAGCCCGCCTCCTGGTCCGTGGCCCCGGGCGAGAAAGCCGTGCTGCCGAGAGTCGCCCCCAGGTCCTGCTCGTGCCAGTCGTCCGCCGTCCTGCCCTCGGCCTCCATCCTGTAGTCGCGGACCCAGTCGATGAAGCAGACCGCGCCCGTCTGGCACCCGGTCGGCTCAACCCTGACCCGCGGGCCGGAGTCCGCCGCGCCCAGCGGCCTCAGCTCCGAGCTGCAGTTCTCGGCCCTATCGACGCGGTCGAAAGATCCCGAGCGGGCGTCCTCGCACAGGCTCCACAGGGCCAGCTGGCCCTCTGAGGTGCTCAGCTGCTGGATGCTGCTGGCGTCCAGGACCAGAGTGCCCAGGTCCTCGAGGTCCCTTGCGTTTGTCCCCGCACGATCGAGAGCGTTGTCCCTGTCTATGCCAAACACGACGTGCACCTGAACCTTGGGGGTGTCGGCGCTCTTGAAGAATCCATCCCCCGTGCCGACGACCTTGAACCACCGGGACCCGTACTCGTCGTTGAAAAACTGAGGCCCCTCCGTGGTCAAGCGGAGCTTGGCACCGACAACGCACGCGGCTGCGAGGACGAGCACGAGCCAGAAGAGCGCGATGGGCACCTTGAATCTCTGCACCAGCGGGGCCCATCTCTCCTTGAAGAACCTCTCGGGGGGCCGGAGCTGCTCGCCCTCACCCTCACCTCCCGCACTCCCTGCACATTTGCCGAATCCCCGGTTGATCAGAACGCACGGGCCAGACCAGCTCTTGAAGTAGGTTTGGAAGGCCACCATGGCCGAGGCGAAAAGTGTAATCACCATGAGGAAATCAAAAGCGACCACGAAAGCGCCAAAGATGCCGAAAGCAGAGATGGATGGTATTGGCGTAATGCCTGCAGCCAGCATGCTGAAAAAGGTTGTGGCCGACGTGACGGTCATTGCGCTGCGAGCACGTCGGAGAGCGTACGCGAACTTCCTCTCTGGCGTGCCGTCGCTCCTGTCCTTGAAGTAAGCGTCAGCTTGCTGGTATGCGTCCCACAACACGAAGATGTCGTCAGCTCCAATACCAAGAATCCGCCGACCCCGTGAGGCCCATTGGCGTGTGAAGCGCTTCCTTCCAGGGGGGGCCCAAACCAGGAATTCGACCCCGCCCGCCCCCGTAGAGGGGAAATCTGGGTACATTTGGGAACCATTTTCGTTGCGTATGTTGATACATTGGGGTTCGCTTGATTGTTCGGTTTGTGATCCTTGACTCGGTCATGATTTTCTTCTCTCTCATCCTCTTCGTCGTTACCTAGCACTGCATCAGAATTCGATTGAAAAGCAGCACAAAAAGGATTCGCTTTGCGATCTACACAATAGAAATCAACATGTGAATCGCCCACAAGGGAAATCCAATTGAAAAGCCGCCCAAAAGGATTTGATTTGTAATCCGCACAGTAGAAATCAATGTGTAAACCGCCCATAAAAAAATGTCATTTGAAAGGGAGTTAAAAGCATGCCTGGACCCTCCGAACCAACAATTTGAAAAACCCCCAAAACGTCGCCCCTCCAATTTTTTGTCCGCGCCCGCCCCGCCCCCAGAACAAAAAATGGAGGAGGCGACGGTGTTTCGTTTATTTGTTTTCTTTTCTCCGGAAGGTCCATCCCTTCTCGAGCTCCCTTTCGGAGAAAATATCTTTTGTGAGCGATTTACAACTTGATGATATTGTGTGGATTGCACACAACTTGTGTGGATTCTATTGTGCGGCGTTTCAATTGGATTCCTTGTGTGGGCAATGTACATGTTGTTTTGTCGTGTGTGGATTGTAAATCGAACCTTTTTTCTGCGCGGCTTTTCAACAATATTCAATTTTGCGGGCGAGAAATAATTCGATTTCTATTGCGTCGATTACACATCGAATTTCTTTGTGCGACTTTGCAATGCGATTCCTCTTTGTGGGGTACTTACACATTCATTTCTGTTGCGCGAATTCCAAATTAAACCCTTTTGTCCGACTTTCCCATTGGGTTCTCTTCGTGAGAGATTTACCGATTGAGAAATTTACGGTGTGGATATATCTCCACCCCGTAAAAAATATTACACGCGGTTTTGCCTTTAATCCGGTTTTCTTTGAGGTAGATCGCATCCACCTTTAATCGAATCCCATGAGCAGTGCGTCCACCCCGACTAGGATTCTATTATAGGTGGCTCCCGTCCCCATTGGATCCAAATAAAACTGGAACCACAAATAATACGATCATACTCCAGGTGCCCCCCACCCTTCATGGACCTTCATTGGAGGTGTATCCACCTCTAACTGGATTCAAGTCGAGTCGAATCCACATTGCACGCAAGTCACTTTCAGGATCCCGCCCATCACAGGATCTCGGTAGAGGTGGATCCACCTTTCGTGGGATTCTGTGAGAGCTGTGGGTCCTTCCTTGGCCGGATGACATTACATATTGCATCGCAGTTGATAGGAATATGTGCGAGGTGGGCCCCCCTTCTACGAGCTTTCCAATAGCAATGGGCCCACCCCTGATAATATTGTATTAGATGTGGCTCCGCTTGGCTTAGCAGGCATTGCATGGCCTAGCAAGATCCCGAGGTGCTGGCAGAGCTTAGCAAGGCTAGCAAGTGTTAGCAAACATTATCAAGTCAGCAGGGCGTATCAGGGGCTAGCAGAGCTTGGTCGGCTTTATCGAGCCTCGCTGGGCGTGGCAGGTGGCTAGCAGAACAGATCACGGGTTGGCAGATGGCCAGCTGAGCCCGGCCGCGCTTTGCAGTGATTGGCAGGGCGCGGCTAGACCTAGCAGAGCTTAGCAGGAGCCAACAGGGCTTAGCACGGCATCGCAGTGGCTAGCAAGGCTCAGCGGGGCGAGGAGCACCAACGACTATCAGGGACGTAGCTGAGTTTAGGATTGATTCTGTTAGAGGTGGCTCCAATCCCCAGTATGCACCTCTACTGCGATTGTACCTCATTTGCTTCCATCCTTCATGAGATTATACTGGAGGTGAATCACCCCTGATGGGATTCGATTAGAGGTAGATCCACAATGCATGCGTTTCAATTACGCATGACCCCATCCATAAAAAAAAACCCAACAGAGGTGGGTCCACCTCATGGGACTCTATTGGAGCTGAGGCCTTCCGTAGTCGGAGGTGACTACATGTTACCCCACCATTAATACACTTATGTTAGGGGTGGGTCCACCTGTAAACGGATTTTATTAGCATTATATCCACCCTTAAGGATATTATATTACACGTGGCTCCGCACGGCTTATCAGGCACCGCGTGGCTCAGCAGGCGACCGGGGTGCTGGCAGAACTTAGCAAAGCTAGCAGGTGTTAACAAATACTGGTACGTCTCAGCAGGGCATATCATGCGCTAGCAGGGCCTAGCAGGACTTGGTCGGGCCCATGAAGGCTACAGTGGGCGCGGCAAGGGGCCGGCAAAACCCATCTAGACTTAGCAATGGGCCACAGTGCTTAGCAGTGCGTTGCTTGGTTTGGCATGCCGCAGACCTTAGCAGGGGCCAACAAGGCTCAGCACGGCATCGCATTGACCAGCAAGGCTCAGCAGGACAAGGCGTCGCAGCAATTAGTAAGGGGTGAGCAGGGCGCATGAGTGATTATACTAGGCTCCATTCCCCATCGGATTCAAAAACAAGTGGGCCCACACCTAATGCGATTGTACTCCACGCGTTTCCATCCGTCATAAAATCCCACCAGCCCCGTGGGCGTAGGTGGTTTAGGGAGTTTCCTCTTCCAACCCCATTCTTCTCCTTCGGGGAAGGGTTTATCACTGTTCCCTATGAATATACACCCCCTTCTCCAGGCGACTGGGAGCCAACCGGGGACAATGAGGGCACCCCCCCACCATCCCTTGTAACAGAAACAATACCAAACACACTCTGCCTCCAAATTCGGAGCGTGCGCAGCGAACCCGATGCGGCCTCCCCCCCACCATCCCCCTCAAAAAACAATACAGAGTACACTTGGTGGCGGCGGCGGCGGCGACTGCGGCGGGGGCAGCGGCTGCGGCGGCTGCGGCGGTGGCGGCGGCGGCTGCGGCGGCGGTGGCGACGGCGGCGGCGGGGGCGGCGGCGGCGGCGGCGGCGGCGGTGCGGTGGCGGCACAGGCTACGGCAGCAGCGGCTGCGGCGATCCGGCAGCGGGGGCGACGGCGGCGGCGGCGGCGGGCGGGCGGCGGCGGCGGCGGCGGGCGGCGGCGGCGGGCGGCGGCGGCGGCGGCGGACAGCGGCGGACAGCGGCGGCTGCGGCGGCGGCGGCGGCGGCGGCGGGCGGCGGCGGCGGCGGAGGCGGCGGCGACGGCGGCAGACTCGCCCGCAGTAGCTGCCCATCCAAAGACGACTGCTGAAGATGCTGCGGCTCGGGCCAGGCTCGGGTGTTACGTATGTGTTGGGAGGGCGAGTGGGAGTGAGCGAGACGGCTTGCGGGCGGGGATGGAGTCTTGATCACTGTTCTCTATTAATAAACACCCCCTCCCCCAGGCGACTGGGGGCCAACCAGGGTCCATGACAACACCCCCCCACACCATTCTTTGCAAATTATCCCGGCAAAGCAACCTAACAGCGATGTGTAGAAGCATATCTGAAAGCATTCCCCTTAAGATTCAGATGAAAATCCAGTTGTCGAATTCTGCTGTTCTCGCAGTCGTAGTCGCATTCGCGATGACAGTCGCAGCGGCAACGGCAGTCGCAGTCACAGCCTCAGCCTCAGCCTGCCTCAGCCTCAGCCTCAGCCTGCCTCAGCCTCAGCCTGCCTCCTCAGCCTCAGCCTCAGCCTGCTTCAGCCTCAGCCTCAGTCTGCCTTCAGCCTCGGCCTCAGCCTCAGCCTGCCTCAGCCTCAGCCTGCATCAGCCTCAGCCTCAGCCTCACCTGCCTCAGCATCAGCCTGCTTCAGCCTCAGCCTCAGCCTGCCTCAGCCTCAGCCTCAGTCTGCTTCAGCCTCAGCCTCAGTCTGCCTTCAGCCTCGGCCTCAGCCTCAGCCTGCCTCAGCCTCAGCCTGCCTCGGCCGCAGCATCAGCCTGCCCCAGCATTCAAAATGTGGCCCAGGGATGGAGTTCTGGGAACTAGAAGAACACGAAGTGGCCTACAGTTGGCTCCGGGCATTCAAAATCATACCCAGAAACGGAGTTCAGGGAACTTGAAGAGCACGAAGTGGCCTACAGTTGGCTCCGGGCATCCAAAATGTGGCCCGGGAATGGAGTTTTGGGAAATCGAAGAGCACGAAGTGGCCTACAGTTGGCTCCGGGCATCCAAAATGTGGCCCGGGAATCGAGTTCTGGGAAGTCGAAGAGCACGAAGTGGCCTACAGTTGACTCCGGGCATTCAAAATGTGGCCCGGGAATGGAGTTCTGGGAGCGCCAAGAGCGATTTTGCGAGGATGTCTCAAGCGATTTGGGTGGCGGCGGCAGAGCGCCGGCAGCCTCCCCGGGTCCCGCCCAGACCCCCCTGAGGAGTCATGATGCTCTCTTTTGAGACCATTAGAAACCTATCAGCAAGAGCTGTTAAGTAAAAAATGCAAACCACACTCTGCCTCCAAATTCGGAACATGCGCAGCCAACCCGATGCGCCCCCCCCCCCCCCCCTCCACACCATCCCTGTCAAAAAACAATACATCGTACACTTGGCGGCGGCGGCGGCGGCTGCGGCGGCTGCGGCGGCGGTGGCGGCGGCCGCGGCGGCTGCGGCGGCGGCGGCGGCGGCGGCGGTGGCGGTGGCGGCAGCGGTTGCGGCGGCGGCGGCGGCGGTTTGGCACGGGTGGCGGCGGCGGCGGCGGCGCGGCGGAGGCGGCGGCGGCGGCGGCGGCGGCGGCGGCGGCGGCGGCGGCGGCGGCGGTGGCGGAGGCGGCGGCGGCGGCGGCGGCGGCGGCGGCGGCGGCGGCGGCGGCGGATTGGCCCCCAGTAGCTGCCCATCCAAAGACGACTGCTGAATATGCGCAGGCTCGGGCCAGACTCGGGTGCTACGTATGTGTTGGGAGGGCGGGTGGGAGTGAGCGAGACGGCTTGCGGGTGGGGAGGGGGTCTTGACCCCTCCCCCTACACCGTCCCCTGGATCTGGACGGGGGTGGTCGCGAGGGGTTGGAGCGTCTAAGATGGCTCAAGATGGCTCCAAGTGCGCCCCGGAGAGGCCAAGATGACCTCGAAGATGGTCCAATATTGCGCAAGATGCGTCGAGATGGCTCTCAAGATGTTCCAAGAAGCCCCAAGAACGCTCCAAAACGGCTCCAACAGGCCTCCGAGACCCCCAATGAGGCTTCCAAGAAGCCAGAATCCTTCAAACACCAAAGGAAAATCAATGATCTGTGCCTTCTGGCCGTTTCGCTTCCGATGGCCATCCGAGGCCTCAAGATGGCTCCAAGATGGCCCAAGAGGGCCCCAAGAAGGCCCCAAGCGGGGCCCCAGAGAGGCCCAAGACAGCCCCAAGAGCGTCCAAGAACGCTCCAACAGCACCTCAAGAGGGGTTCAGGAGGCGATGTTTGGGGTTCTGGAAGGGCAGCGCTAATTAAGGAACCCCCTTCTTTAATCGATCTCCTCAAAGATGGCCCCAAGAGAGCCCCTAAAGCTCCCAAGAGCGTCCCAAGACTCCAAGAGGCTCCAAAGACACCCCCAAGAGGCCCCCAAGAGGTTTCAAGAGGACTCTCGAGGCACCCAAGATGCACCCCAGACGTTCCAAGAGGCCTGCAACAAACTCGCAAGAGACATCCGAGGAGGCTCTGATGTTCGTCCTTTGTCCTTTTCCTCCCTCCTCTCTCCCCTCCCTCCTCCTCCTCCTCCTCCTCCTCCTCCTCACCATCACCATCACCATCACCATCACCATCACCATCACCATCACCATCACCATCACCATCACCATTCATCATCATCATCATCATCATCATCATCATCATCATCATCATGATCATCATCATCATCATCATCATCATCATCATCATCATCATCATCATCATCATCCTCATCTCATCCTCATCCTCATCCTCATCATCATCATCATCATCAGCAGCAGCAGCATCATCATCATCATCATCATCAGCATCAGCATCAGCATCAGCATCAGCATCAGCATCAGCATCAGCATCAGCATCAGCATCATCATCATCATCATCATCATCCTCATTATTCTCCTCCTCCTCCTCCTCCTGCTCCTCCCTCTTCTCTCATCCCCCTCCCCCGCCGCCTCCTCTTCCTCCTCCTCCTTTCTTCCTCCTCATCATCATATTATTTGTCATGTGTTTTGTGTCCTCCTCATCCTTCTCCTCCTCCTCCTTCTCCTTCTCCTCCTCCTTGTGCGCCTCCTCCTCGTTTCCCTTTACTTGTTCAGCCTACTCCTTCTCCTCCTCCTTACCTCTCCTCTCCCTCCCCCACATCCTCTTCCCCCTCCTCCTCCTCCTCCTCCTCCTCCTCCTCCTCCTCCTCCTCCTCCGTGTCCACTTCCTCCTCCTCCTCCGCCGCCCCCCCCCTCGCGGCGAAAGCAGCGACGACAGAGTCGACGACGACGAAGACGAAGACGACGATGACGACGGCGGCAGCGGCGGCGCGAAAGAGGGGCAGAAGTCGGAGCAGCAGCACCACCAACACCAGCAGCACCCGCAACAACAACAGCACCAACAGCAGCAACCGCACCATTCGCTCCCAGAGATCTCCCAATTGACCGTTGATGCCGGCGCTGTTTTACTACGCGCGTATCTTCATCCCTTCTCCCGTCAGCTCTCCTGGACATCGTTTCTATATGGGCTGTTGGGGATATTTGTTTTTGGTCGGCGGCTCCAAGGCAACGGTTAAGGAGCGAAAGCGGCGTCCGGGTGGCGGAACGGGGCGAATTTGCGAACAAAGCCGCCAGCGTCGGCGGACAAGCTCGCACCCGCAAGACAAACTCGCAGTTGCACATGCAAAGAACAAAATGAATTGAATTCACAAGCAAACGCACATAGGCGCAGCAGCGTGAACCGAAGTAAACGGGCTGCCGAAAAGAATGTGCGGATGCAACGGAATGAGCCGCCGGGGCGGCGCCAGACTCCATGCCGACCTGCACAAGCCGAACGGCTGTGCGGTGTAACCGAGACAGAGCGCGGGGGAAGACCAAAGGCTGCACAGGCGTTGCAGGCTGAACCACTCAGTGCAAGGTCCTCAGAAATCCACCTCCCAGTGCCGGGGGGGGGCCAGCGGCAGCCCAAGGCGCACCGTGTTGCCGACACCTGAATCGGAGAGGTCCGCTGGCGTCCGAGACAGTGCGCGGGGGAAAACCAACGGCTGTACAGGCGTTGTAGGCTGAACAACTCAGCGCCCGGCCCTCAGAAGCCCATCTCCCAGTGCCGAGGGGAGCCAGCGGCAGCCCAAGGCGCAACTGTGCTGCCGGGTCCTGAAGCGAAGAGGGCCGCAGGCATGCAACACCGCCGTCGGGTGGTGAGGGTCGGCACATTGGTGGTGGAGACGCCTGCGCTGCCTGCCAGGGGGGGTCCTGCTGCAGTGAGGCTGAAGTGGCCAGCCGCCCCAGACTGTTGCGTGGCGCTGCCCCTGAGCCCAAGCGTGGTCACACACCAGATGTCTCCCCACAGCCGTGGAAACTGACGCTGGAACGATCAAGGAAGACCAGGAGTAGCGCGACCCACGGGGCGAGCAGGGAGGGGAGGGCCACAGCCCAGCGAAGGCCGCTACGGGCGAGCCCCGAAGGCACGGGTGGGGGACACCCACCGGGCCAAAGGGGAGAGGCGAGGGACGCAACGTCACGCCCCACGGCCAGAGCCTGCAGCCGCAACCGGGGGCCGCGGCCAGTCACATGTGCCCAGGGGTAGTTGCTACTCGCCGAGAGCACCTGCGCGGAGGAACGGGGGGTCGCAGCTGACCGCCGCAAGGAACCATTTACATCCTGGGGGTCGCAGCAACTCGCCGGTGAGGTCCCAGTTGGAGTGGGCCAGCAGCGAGATGCGCCTCCTGGGGGGGTCCTGAGGTGTCGCAGCTATTCGCCGCCAGAGCTGAAGCTGCCGAAACTGGGGCCTGAGACATCATGCCGGGCGGCGCGCAGGAAGGGGTGCTTCTGCCGGCTTCCCCCTGTCGCCGAAAGGTGGGTGGCTGTCGCGGCTGGACAGCAAACGTGGGCGGTGCGCAGGGGGGGTCGCTTTTGCCGACGTCCCCTCGTCACCAGAGGGAGAGTGGCTGTCGCCATGGGACAGCAAAGTAAGTGGTCCAGCGGGCTGGTCCCCTGCTAAGCAGGGGGGTGAGATGTTCGGGATAGGGTCCACGTCTCCAGCGTGGGCAGTCTAGCTATGCAGCGCCTTGGGTGAGATGTGGGGCGACCCCCGCCCCAGCGGATGTTGCCCCAGGGCGCTGCGGCCAAGGCCGGGCGCTGCGAAGTGAAACAGCCCCCTACGGGGGGGGGGGAGTGGAAGGGGGGGGCGGAGGCCACTGGCCAGGAAGGCTGGGGGTGCGCTGACAGGCTGACCGGGCCCTGCTAGCCCTGGGCGCACGAGTCCTCCCTGGCCCACCATCGGGCGCGCTTGTCCGTGCATCGGTCGCCCCCCCTGGGGGAGTAACGCTTACCTTTTCATTTCCAGTCCGTGTCCGTCCATGGGGCTTTCTGCTGGCCCCGGGAGTTCCACCCCTGCCAGTCCTGCCGCTGGCTGGGGGTGGCAGAGCCGACGGTACCTGCCCATCGGTCATGCACGGCCGCCGCAGTGGCTGCCCTGCCCTCTGCTGTCCATGGGGCGGGTCTACTGCTGCTGTCGGGGCCGCGTTGAGCGTGCGCTCGGGATCCGCGGTGCATGAGCTTCATGTGCTTGTCTTTGACTGACGGCCAGTGGACGCTGGGCCCTAGGTCGCTGTCCATCTCGTGGGCGTCAAACCCTGCGTCGTTCCAAGCCTGGGGGGAACTCGCTGCACGACTGTACTGCGTTCAGTTTAGGGTCGTTTGTCGGCTTCCGCCGAGCTCCTGCCTCAGGGCAGCTCTCTTCACCCATGCGGCCCAAATTCCATTGAACGCTCCCCCCAGCGTCTTTTGCATGCGTATTATCTTATCCTGTACGGGTTCCTTCCTCGCAACGTCTGCATCTGAACCGGAGCACATGTACATGGGGATGCCTCCCATGGGGTCGTTTGGGCCTTCGCGGGGTGGCTGCATGGTCCTTGCGTCCTTCCAGGGCGCCTCGTAGATCTGCACTCGCGCTGGGTCGCCTTTTGGGGATTTGGTGGCACGGCCATCCCCGTCCTTGGTGTCTTCCCACACGGGTCGCCGGCGGCCCTTGTCACCGCTCGCGCGGCTGAGGCTACGGTCGTCCCTGGCGCCGCTGATGCTCCAGGTTGAGCTGCTTGCTCTTTGTGGGCTGTCTCTCGCCCCCCTGGCTTCACAGATGGCGCCCCGATCTAAGATCCGATCGAATGGGGACCAGGCGTCGGGCCTGTTGGGTGGGTCCTGGAAGAGGTTGAGAGGGTCAGGGCCCCCCTCCTCTCCCTTGTCCGCCACAGGGGTTGGGCTGACCGCCGGGCTCGGGTCCTTGGCCGTGTCTGACTCGCTTTTCTTGTCTCCGCCCCCGTCCCAGTCGATCCCCTCCGGTTCGCCTTCGTCTCTGCCTGCCTGGTTGGTTGGGCCTCTCCCCTCCGTCGGAGGGCCATGCCGCCCGTCTGCTCCTGTAGCGCGGGGGTTTTCTCTGGGAGCGTGGACAGAGGTGTCCTCCCGTGCAGGTCCGAGGCTGTCTGCTGGGGGGCGGGCAAGCGGTTTCGTCTGCTCTGTTCAGCCAGGTTGCTGCTGGGGACTCGGCCGCCGCTGCGGAGCCTGCGTCTGCCTCGCGTGGGCAGCGGTGGGCCAGGGCGCTGATGGTACCGTAGGCAAGGGCGGCGCGGTCAATCCCCATGAGGAATGTCAACAGTGTGCTGATCCGCTGACGGAGGGGGCACTGTCCTCTCTGCTCGGTCAGGATGGCAGCGTAGCTGCACCACATGTCCTCGCACATCCCGTTGGATTTTGTTAGGTGGTAGACCACTCGTGCCACTGCGGCGCGCTGCCCGTCCCATGGGATGTCGGGGGATGAAAATCGTTCGGGATCGTATCCCCGTAGATCATTCCCAGGACAGGGAGCAGACGTGCCGGGGGCCACGACCCCTCGTCGGTTTTGTCCACTGAGATCCCTGCACCTTTCAGCCCAACATTTGTAGACGGAGTAGTTCCATTCCAGCAGGTACTTCACCAAGGAGCGCATGAGGCCGTCGGACTCCACCCCAGTGAGCCTGAAGGTGGAGTGGGTTGGTAGAACGGGGCCCTCTGGCAGGGCGACGTCGGGGAACAAGGATTTGATGTCGCGTGCAGCCTTGTCTGGCTCGCTACTTTCCCCTGCGCCGCTGTAGTGCTCCCTGCCGCTGGTGGCGAGCTCGCCCCGTGTGGCCGATTGCCTTGAATACGTGTCCTCGGCCGCTGCATTGGCGCCAGTTGGGGAGAGGTAGACACTGATGTCTTAGCTTTCCGTTTGCTCTTCTGCTGCTGCTGCGCGCGTGGCCGGCGCGGCGGGGCATGCACTGGAGGAGTGTTGGTCCAGGATGCGGTCGAGCGTGACGGGCGCCACGTTCCAGATGTGGATGAGGCACCATCTGCAGGCCCATCCTGCGTTCCACTGCTGCTGGGTCCAGAGCGTGGGCATGGTATCCCATGGCGGCAGCCCTGTCTCGGCCTTGCACGGCGCTCCTGGCTCCGGGCTCCACATGAAGCAGCCAAGGGCGGGACTGGTTGCCGACCGCACGAGCAGTGGCGACCCCACGGGGCAGGTGTCGCACATGGCGGAGTAGGTGTTCGCGCGGTGCGGGTCGGGCCCGAATCTGCCGTCGGACAGCATGTGAGCTGGGAGGGCGGCGCCGACCGCCTGCGGCCTGAAGACGGGCGGGGCGTTCCTGACAAGGTCACGCAGGCTGGAGGGAGACTGCGCTGTATCTGACCGCCCGCACCCAATTCGGAGCAAATCCTAGGTGGGGAGAGCGCGGGCTCACCTCTTGTAGCGAGCCTCGTCCAAAGTGCGCTTGCACGCCTGTAGGCGCTGCTGGAGCGACTTCTTGTTGCCGCGGTCGCGCGCGGCTAGGGGGGCATCGATGCCCCTTCTTTCCAGCGGCTTGATCCAGCACTGCTCGCAGAGCCACCTGCAGTTTTTGCCCTGCATGTACGCTTGGGAGCGGTTTTGTGCCAGAAATTCCCTTGTGCCGTCATCCTCCCAATCGCCGGCCGTGTCTTTGAGCCCCGTGTTTGGGCAACCGTCTCCGTCGCAGTCGAAGCTGCTGACGTGTTGCCCGACGTGGAACCTGTCGCCACTTACCTTTGGTGGGGTGAGTGTTGCACCGGGGGCCAGGGATGCAGGGGAATGTTCGTCGAGCCGCTTGTTGGACATGGCGATTTCTCCGCCGATGTATTCCAGGTCTGCCACTGAGTCCGGGCAACCGAGCCCGTCCTCGGACCCGCTGAGCTCCTTGCGCAGTGTGCAGATGGAACAATTTTCCTCGCTCCGGGACTTGATCGCGGCAGGTTTGACAATCTCCTCCAGGACCCTCATGGGGGCCTCCAGCGTGAACTTGTAGTTCAGCATCCCTGCCCAGGTGGTTGGGCACCCGTGGTTGGTTGCAACCTGGTGGTGGTGGGCATAGGTGGCGCGCGTGCTGATATGCTTGATTGTCCTCAATTTTCCCGTGAAGGGATGAGAGGTCACTCAGGTCGAAGCCCCGGGCCCCTGCAAACTTGGTTTTGTAATAATTGTGGACACTCTGCCAGGGGTAGCAGATGCCCATGGCTGCTTCGAAGATGTCCCCGGTGGCCTCCGGGTGTGGGAATGGCCATCGCGTCGCCCGGGGCTCGCGCAGTTGGAGCATCATAACCACCAGGAGGACCCTGAGCGTGGGGGTGTCCATGGGGAGCCCGTCGCTGCTGAGGAGAGAGCGCCTTGGCTCCGAGTTGGCTTGTCCGGGGCGGAGCATGGACTTCAGGTGCTGCATCCCTGGGCGTGCGCGGTGCCGCCTGCATTTCCCTGTCTCTTGGCTCCATGCCTCTGGAAGCTGCTGTAGCACCAGGGGGAGTGCAGCGGCTGGTGCCCTTCGGGCGGTGGCTGACGCCCTTCGCGACGGGTAGGGGAGGGAGCGACGATTCGGGGACCGCCAGGTGCGAGTTGGCCCAGGGGGCGCCCAATCCGAGGAACCAGACCAGGGCGGCCCACGTTAGGCTGTAGACAAGGTTGCTTGCGTGAATGCCCAGCTCGAAGTCGCAGCATAATCCCAGATGGCGCCATGCCTTGCGGTCGAGCCGGCCGGGCTGCCTTGGCGCGTCGGCCATGGAGTACTGGTGAGGGTGAAGCCCAAGAGACGGTGTATAGTACCACTCCCATGGCGGGGTCCTCGACGAGCCTCTGCAGACTGTTTCGGATGGCGTCACCGAGGCTGTTCCATGAGAGCTCCGGGTCGAGTGGTGCTGCGAGCCTGTCTGCAAAATTCTTTTCCATGGAGGCACGACCTTTCACGATCGCATTGTCGAGCCCCTGGGTGACCTCGTCTCCTGCGTGCGAGGGCGATTCGGGGATCCATGTGGTGAGGTCTCGGATGGGGTCGAATTTTTCGTCGACCGTGAGTGACCACCTGCTGCCTATGTCTCCCGCCTGTGAGAAGCGTGCCCAAAGTTTGGCGAATCTTCCGTTCTCAGAGAGCTCCCGGAGGCGCGATCCTGTGGCGGCGCCGAACATCCTCCCGTCACCGATGATGACCACGTTGCGGGTGGCGCGGCCGATTGCAACGTTCACTCTGTTGGGGCTGTCCATGAAACCCCAGTCGTGCCAACAGTTAGACCTGGTTGTCAGGAAGATGACCAGGTCGGCTTCGCCGCCCCGGCTGGAGTCAATGGTTGAGATGGCGAGCTTGCCGCTTGCAAGCTGTTCTTCAGCGATGCGTCGCACACCGGGGAAGCTTATGGGGGCGCCAGTGAGCTCTGATCTGCGCTGCACGAAGACGCTGGCGTGGTCGCTGGTGTCGGTGGGGCGGTCTGGGGGGTGGGCTGCGGGGTCCTTGCCCGTGGCTGTTCCGTCTTTCCCTTTCCCTTTCCCTTTCCCCTGGTGGGGGTGTTTTTTTTTGATTGGCGGCTCGCGAGGGCAGATCCAGGAAGCGGGGCGGTCTCGGCTGGGGCACAGGGCGAGATAATTGGCAACGACGGCGCATAGGGAAAGTGCACGTGCCAGGAACAAAATGTCCCCCAGTAAGATGCAGCCGACCCGGAAGCGGGGGCGCGGGCATCAGAAGGAAACTGACGGAGGAGGAGTCGCACAGTGGCGCCAACTCAGCCCGCACCGACCAGCGCGCAAGGGCGTGAGTCACGCCGCGCTGTGGCAGCACAGAGGGACAGTGAGGCCGCACCGTCTAAAACGACGAGGAGGCGAAGGAGCGGGGAAGGGCGGCGGGCGCGAGGGCACGCGAGGACAGAAGAGGGGGGGAACCGAGGAACGCCTCACTCACATGGACTCCTGGAAGTGCTCGGGCATGAGCGACCGACCTATGCAGGAAAGTCGCCCCAGTCTTCCGCCCCAGTCTTCCGAGTCCACAACCTGCAACAGCCTGACTTGAAAGCCGGGGGGATATAGCTGCAAGCATGTGTCGAGCACCGAGGATCACTGCCAAAGGATATACCACTTGCGCAGTAGCAGGAGCTCGAAGGCGGCGCCCGCCGTGGGAAGCGAGCCAACCAAGTCGTCGGCGTGCAACCCGGGCAGCTTATCCGTCCCGGGGGGCAAGGCACAAGATGCGAGCGTCAACCGAGGTAGCAGGGTCGGACCTGATGGGGGAACAACGGCGACCTGCCAAAGGATGAACCACTTGACGGGGCAGCACGCCCTCTGGTCCGGCCCCATGCGGTGCCGGAGGGGGGAGATGCGCCAGGCTGCACCGTGCCGTAGCCTGCAGACCACGCGGGCGAGTCGCGCCCGCGCCAGGGGCTGGGAGAGACGTGCCGGCCTGCAGGCCCTGGCTGTCCAAAACAACACATGGCAGCAGAGCAGCCCGAACGTACCTTGGGCCCAGCCAATGAGGACCCAGGAGCCCATGGATGCCTGAGTGCTCCGGCGGAGCCACGGTAGGGGGGAATCCGCGTGGCGCAGTGCACCGCATCAGCACGAGAGGAGGAGGGGGAGGAGGGGAGACGCAGCCGATAGCCGCACAATCCAGAAAGTAAATGGAGGAGGAGGGAGGGGCGACGCCAATGAAGACACTGTGAATACTGTGGCCTCTGTGATCCCTCCACCGTGCGCTGCGGTGGGTCCTCTGCGACCGCGGGCGGAAAAAAGCGCCGGACCTCTGCGGGGGACTGCGCTGTCACTTGCCCAGAGCAGCACCGTCTGGGGGAAGCGCGTGAGGTGTGACCACGTGACGTGGCACGTCGGTCGTGGCCAAGGCCACCAAACTGGGATGGTCCGTCAACTTGCAGTGTACCCAGGCAGGGCACACTGGGCGCGGGCGCAGCAAGAGCCACACCAAACGATGAGTGGTAGAGTCAGGTGGAGCGCGCGGGGTGGGCCTATGGCCAGCATTCCCAGTCATCCACTGTAGGTGTCCCGGAGGGGGGACATAGACGGACCCTTGTCCCGTGGGGCAAAGGGCAAAGGGGGAACACGGGGGGTGGATTACTTCAGCCACCGTCCCATTGTCCAGGAAGGACCCACGAGACCAGCGTGGGCTGTCTAGTGCGCAGCGCATGGGTATTGGTGCACCTCTGCCCCATAAGAGGTAGCACGGGGGTATTAAGGCCAAGGCCTGGCGCTGCGGTGAAACCAGCCCCCGTCGAGGTCAGGGGCAACCACGAGGGAAGCTGGACCCTGGGGGACTGACACCTCACGTAGTCCTCAGCCCCCACCCCCTGCGTCGCTGTGCGCGGCAAAGAGCCGGTTGAGGACGTGGGGCTGCCGACCCAGCGGGCTCCGCCCGGAACGGCGGGGTCCCAGATGGCCCACAGGGTCAGCGCGACAGAGACCACCTTGTAGAGGGAGGGGGAGGTCGTTCCCAGCTGCCCAAGATCGTTATTGCCCAGAGAGCAAGCGTTGCGCTCCATGACGGGCAGAGTGTCAACTCCGAGAATCGACATGTTCGGGTGGAAGAAAGGCTTGAGCCGACAGGGCGATAATTGTTTATGGTAATCGGGTTATAAGGCTATAGTGTTATAGGGCTACAGGACGATAGGGGTATAATGCTATAGGGCGATGGGGCTATATGGCTCTTGGTCTGTAGGGCTATAGGGCGCCCGGGCACCTGGGCGCCCGGACAATTCCCGGCGCACCTCACCAAACCAGAAGCAAGCTCGGATTGAGGAATATTGTTTCATCAGTAATTCGATTATGTTAGAGGTGTGTCTTCCTTAAGGGTCCCTGAATCCGAGGCAATGCCTCCTCTCGGCCTCGCTCTGGGGCTCCGCCGCTTCCTCTCTCCTCTTCTCTGCCTAATTCAAGCTTCGCGCGGCCCGCTTAGCTTCGACCGGGAGAGGTGTGCTCTCGACCCGCGAATCAAAAAAGTGTCTACCTTAAGCTTGTATTAGGCATGGGTTCACACCTGATAAGACTATATCTGATTTGGCTCTGCATGAGTTAGCAGGCGTCGCATGGCCCAGTAGGTGTTAGCAGAGGTTGGCGGGTCTCAGCGAGGCATATCATGAGCTAGCAGGGTTTGGTCGGGCTTTTCAAAGCTTCAGTGGGCTTGGGAGGTGGCTGGAAGAACTCATGAAGGCTCAGCAGAGGGCCACAGTGCTTAGCTGTGCCTAGCAGGGCTCGGTTAGGCCCAGCAGGGCTTGGCGGGGGCTAGCAGCGCTCAGCACGGCATCGCAGTGGCTAGTCACAGGTGGCCCCAGGGATCCTGGATTCCAGTAGAGGCGATTCCATGCCCAACACGATTGACATGAAGGTGGATTCCCCATTCACAAGACGTCGGCGCGGACGCCAAGGGGCTCGGCGAGTCGCGCCGCGGCGACGGGTGCGGCGCTCGACCATGGCCGCGCGCAGCGGTGCCCCGAGCCGACGGCGACTCGGGCGCGGCCTGCGTCGCTGGCCTAGCCGAGCGCCCAGCGCGAACACCCCGAGCCGAATGGCCACCAGGGGGTCGGTGGGCGGGCAAAAGCCGCGCCGGAGGTGCCCCCGCACCGAACGCGGCGGGACCCCCCCCAGCCGAGCGCGCGCGGCGCCCCTCCCAACCCTGGGCGGCGCACGCGCCCCCTCGCGCGCTCGCCCACGCAAGCAAGGCGGATTGCGCGACGCCTCGCGCCCATCGCTCGGGCTTGCGTCGCCCCGCGCCGCTGCGCGCCACGCGGCGCCCCCCCTTCCCTTTCGCCCAAGCGCCCGCCCCGCTATCTCGCGCCCGCGATCAACGTTGCACGACGGTCGCCCGCCGCAAAAGCTTGGCGCGGACGCCGAACGGCTCGGCGAGTCGCGCCGCGACGACGGGTGCGGCGCTCGACCATGGCCGCGCGCAGCGGTGCCCCGAGCCGACGGCGGCTCGGGCGCAGCCTGCGTCGCTGGCCTCGCCGAGCGCCCAGTGCGAACACCCGCTGTCGCGGAGCGCTGGGCGCTCGGCGGGGGCCCAGCCGCGCGCGCCACGCGCGCGCAGGCGCAGACCCAATGCACCGCGCGCCGCCGGTGCGCGAGCACGCGCGCTCCACCCGGCATGAAGCCCAGGCGCGTTTCACCGCGCATCGCCGTCGGAAGAGCAATTATCTGGCCTCGAGCGCGGCGCCCCGCTCGTGCGACTCAACTGGCAGATGCTCTATGAAGGCAGCGCCCCGCCAGCCGCCCGCGCGAAACATTTCGGCCAGTCTGGCCCCGCTTTCAACTAAGTTGAGTGCATGCCCGCGACGTGGCGCCTTTGCGTCGAATTCCCCTGGGCGCGCTACGCCTGCCGCCCTGGCCGCGACCCGGATGGCGGCCGCGGCGCCAGCGGGAGAGAAGCTCGCGAAGGCTCGCGTGCCCACGCCAGCTTTCTCGAAGAATGCGCCGAGGACGCGCGCTGGGCACGTGCATTTGCCGCCCTCGGCGCGGCGCCAACACTTGCGCCAAATTGCAACGGGTCGTTCCGAATTCTTGCGCCGGTGCAAACGCAAACTTAACGCCTCCTCTGAGAGGCGCACCGATGCCCGGCGCTCCCCGTTGAATGCCGAGCCATCGCAGACAGCGGGCAAGCCCTCACTTGGTAGGCGCAGCAGAAACGCATTCCCGAAACACATTAGCATTGCCAAGTCCCTCCTGACTGACGCGGCAACTGGGCCCGATATGCTCGCTTCGACGACTCTGGAAAGGAGGGCGTGCTGTACGGAACGCTTGACTCTGGGGCTCGCCGGGCACCTCTTCGCGATACGCAATCGCGCGCGCTTCGCGGATCGATCGCCGAGAGCGGCCGTCGACGCCGACAGCAGCTCGGATGCCGTGCGCCAGCGCCCGCAGTAATTTGCGAACGTGCCGCTCAAGCGAAACAGCGCACCGGCGATCTGGAAGTCCTCCGCGCCGGTGGGAAACGGGGGCTCCCGCCCAAGGGCGCACTTCGAAAAGCGTAACCGCCAACGCGCTGCGGATGCCCAGCACTGCACTGACCGAGGACAACTGCCAAACTCCGCGTCCAGGCGCGCCCTCGTGTCGAAGCACCGGCGTTCAGGCGCGCTCATTGCCGCGACGCCGTCGAGGGCTCGCCGAGGCCCTTCACTGGGCGCGGCCAACTGGTTTGCGTACGAAACAGCATACTTGACGACGGCCTCGACCGCACCTCGCGCTCGCGAGCCCGCCGCGGGATCGCCGCGTGCGTCGCCAGGGCACAACAGTGCACGCAGTTGCTCCTGCGCCGCCGCCCCAGCCAGGCCCCCTGGCCTCGGCCGCCAGCCTGGTGGCGGCCTCGGCAGAGGCCGCGGGCGCACTGCGACGCTCGCACCGAAGCCAGCGGGCGGAGGGCCGGGGGGGGGACGCGGCCCCAGGCGATCCTGCCTCTCAACATGCGTCGCCGGGGCTCCGGCGGCCAGGGGGCGCGCGGGCGGCGCTGCTTCTGCGTCGTTGCAACGCTTGCACCGACCGAAGGAAAAACCCTCGAGAGCGGCATGCCCCTCTGAAACTGTGCTTCATTAGTGGCCCTGCGCGCGGCCACCACGCGCGGCGTCCAGCGGCCCGCGGGCGTGCCGCCTCGTCGCGACTTCGCTGCTGCGTGGTGAAAATTGAGGCCGGCTGTAATCGGCATCGACGTCTGCCAGATGCTTCCAGTGGAACACATCCTGCGACTTGAAATGCGCGACAAGCCTGACGTAAAACGCAAGCAGCTGACGCCGCAAACCGCACACACAAGGCCAATTGGCGAATTCCGTCGCGTCCGACATCTCCCCGCGCGTCTCTTCGCGGCCGCGCGCTGCGGGGCTTACGCGGGAAAGCGAACGCTTCGCGAGCCGCCGAACCACCCGACCGACACAGGCAGCAGCACTCAGCCGGTCCTTGCGAGCGAGGCCCACTGCTGAGGGGCGTACAATCGACTGTCCAACATCGGTTCTACATTAATCGCGTTCAAACGACGCGCCAGACCGTAATCTTCCCGGGGCGGCGGATCCGCGGTATTCGCGGCCGAAGGCACCCGATGGACCCACGCGGATGCCGAGAGTTCGGCCGCCAAAGCCCACACTCCGTGACGGATGAGATGGAGGAGACCTTAGAGACGGAAGAGACCTCAGAGACGGAGGAGACCTCAGAGACCTCAGAAACCTCAGAGACGGAGGAGACCTCAGAGACGGAGGAGACCTCAGAAACCTCAGAGACGGAGGATACCTCAGAGACGGAGGATACCTCAGAAACGGAGGAGGCGGAGGAGACCTCAGAGACGGAGAAGAGAGGAGGAGGAGGAGGAGGAGGAGAAGGAGAAAGAGGAGGAGGAGGAGGAGGAGGAGGGGAAAGAGGAGAAGGAGGAGGATACTGGAGGAGACGGAGTAGAGACGGAGAAGACCTCAGAGACGGAGGAGACCTCCGAAACGAAAGAGACGGAAGAGACGGAGGAGACAGGACCTCAAGCTAAGATGCTGCGAATGCAGTTTTCTGAGGATGTCTAAAGCGAGAGCCTCATGTTTAACAGAAGACGTTTGAACCACACGGCGTCAACATCTCAATTGTCCGAAGATGTCTCGAGCGGAACGGCCATTTTCAACGATTCGCTGGATTTCGCGAGCAAGCTCGGTAGCTCGTTTTTCGAGGATGTCTCGAGCGACTCCTCGTCCTCCTCCTCCTCCTCCTCCTCCTCCTCCTCCTCCAACTCGGAGACCCTTCAATCTTTGACCCCCAATTCTCCGTCCTCGATCCTCCTCGATTTTTACATCGTCATCGTCATCGTCATTACCGTTGTCATCGTCATCCTTCCCTTCGTCGTCATCACTCCCTTCGTTATCTCGATCATCCTTGTCATCCCCCTAACCACTTTCTGCCTCCTCATCCTCCTGACTCTCCTCATCATGGCCTTCTTCATCACCGTCGTCGTCGTCGCACGTCCTCGTCATCATCCGCTGCGTCCTCCCCTCGCCCCTCGGGCTCCGACCCCGCCCCAGGTTTCAGGATCGCCCGAAACGCTGCACTACCCACCAAGAACACCTCGACACAGCCGAAGGCGTCCCGACACCACCGCTAGGGTCAAGTCGGGCGTGTCCCCCTACAGGCCGATTTTGGGCGAAAACTAAAAAACACTCCAAAAATGCCCCCGAAATATTCAAAAATGGTCAAACAATCGTCCCCAGACTATTTCTGGACTATTTTTGAATATTCCTCCTGTAGAGGGACAGGCCCGATTTAACGCTAGGGCCCCAAGACAGCCCAGAAAACCCCCAAAACGCGCTCAGAGCAAGCTCCGGAGGGAAAGCTCCAACGACAACTTCAAACCTGTTGCCGCAGCTCACGGAGATCTCCAGGAGCAGGTTACAAGGCGAACACTTAACCACCGAAGTTGAGGTAAGCGGCACTGCGAAAAGAACAACCAAGGGATCGGCGGATGTGGCGCAAGCCTAGAGAATCAAAAATATGATACACAGGGTGAAAAATGAAAGGAATTTAGCCTGCATGGCGCCCCACATAAATATGGCCAGGGGGATTGATAAGACGATCTCGGCCATTCCCACGGAGGCTAGAAAGGCCGACGTGGTCCCAAACCAAAGCCACAGGAAGACCACCACGAAGGATCCGATGGCGAAGAAGAGGTCCCCTTGCAACGACGACAGAAAGAAAGCTTGTTCTGTGCCTGCCCCGCTGAAGTACACGTTGAAATTGCCATCCGACACATCTTTCCTCACGTCTTCTAGCGCACGGAAAACGTCTCCTGTGGCCCACTCCTCCAGCAGCTCCTGCATCTTGTCATTGTCCTTGCTGTTGTCGGTGTTGGAATAACCCTGCAAAGGGTACCCGAAGTTGTACATCGACCGGGCCCTTTTCGAAGAGCCGTCCGAACAGGAAAAGTCAGAGCCGAAGGAAAACCTCGCTTGCTCTTCGTTAAGCACCTGGGCGCTCGCCGTGCACGGCAACTGCGCGTTCTCGTTGCTATTGAGGCAGGTGTCGGGCAGGTCCGCGCAGCCGCCGTCCTCTGGCTTGCTCGCGCAGCAGACGCAGCGCAGGTGCGACACACGGTCCGCGTCGAGAGGGGCATCGTCCGAGACCGGGTCGAAAACCGCGGATGTGCAAGGCGCCCGGCCATACCAGGAGTTTGTGCCGCACGTGTCCCTCGCGTCCTGCCAGAAGGGGGTGGCACCGCAGGGCCCGAAGCCCTGCTCGGCCTGCTGCTCCTGAGTGGCGGCGGCGCGAGCCACCAGCTTCAGCAGAGTGTTGTGCGAGCGGCACCTGCCCTCGGAGCCGTTGAAAGCGTAGGTCAGCAAGCAATGCTCTTCATACTTCGCGTCGCCCACGATGGCGCGTTCCACCTTACGAATCTTCGCCAAGTTCTCCTCGCTCATGATGTTGCCCTCGTTGACCTCGTAGATCAAGAGGAGGCTCGCGAGAGTCTTGCTACGCTCGGCGACCACGCCCTGTGAGAGCGAGGCGGCGGGGTCTTGGTCTTTGCCTTGCTGCATCGCGTTGAACTGCATCACGACTGGGTCTCCGACGACGTCCCACTGGTCCTGGGTGGCCAACACCACCACCTCGCTCTGGAACATTGCCCCCGCCATCATTGAGAAAAAGAGCGCTGCCGTGAAGAAGCTGCAGCAGGCGCAGCAAGGCCTCTTGACGATGAAGATCTCGAAGCGGGTGGGCTCTACCTCGACCGCGTTCTTGCTGCGAGACCTCGTCAGTGTTGCCTGCTTGGATTCGGCGGTCACCGCGTCTGGCCCAGCAGCACACACATTGTCTTCTTCAGGAGCAATCGGGCGGCCGATCACTGGACTTTGGGAGCTCATACCAAATATTGCTGAACTGGTAGCTGCCTCTGAAGACTGGCGTGTGGAAACGTCTGAGCTGATCGGGAATCTCCCTCGAGTCGGATCTGACCCTCTTGAGTGAAAAGGCTCGAGCCCATGTTTGTTTACGCGACGATGGCCCTATTCAAATAGCCCGCCACCACGCCACCGGCGCGCTACGGCGTGTTAGAACGATGTTCTGTTGCATGGCGGGTTCTGCTGATGATTCGAAAGCCGCCCACCCCGACCCCTTCAAGCGCCCCACGTAAAAACATCGCCCCCCTGGTGTTGCTCCCTCGCGCTAACTCCGGCCTCCCGACGGCTCCAAGACGGCCAAAGATCGCCGCAAAGGGGCTGCAAGACGCCCAAAGACCATCCAGTGGCGGCACGTCGAGCTCCCAAATATTCCAAGATCCCCCAAGGCGCTCCAAGAGCACCCCAGCGGCCTTCAAGAGACATTCAAAATGCATCCACACACACACACATGAGATACTCACGTCTTCTGCTCCCGAGATGGTTTGGCTTCGGGGGTCATCCTGGGAGGACCCAAGACCCCCAACAAGCTTCCAAGACAGCCCAACACTGCACCAAGAGAGCAACCTGGGCCCCAGGACTGCCCAAGAACACTCCAAGGCGGCCCAAGACAGGTCCAATACGGCCCCAAGAACCGCCCGAACACCCCCAAGAGGGTTGAACCGAGCCTCTTCGGGAGGGCTCGGTGGAGCCATCGCCTCCAAGACGGCCCCAGGAGGGCCGAAGATGCCCAAACGGAGGCCCCAAGTATGCCCCAAAGAAGGCCCCAACCGGTTTTCATGAAGGCGGGTGGGGGTACGAGGGAGGAGGAGGGAAAGTATGAGGAAGGAGGAAGAGAGACGACAACCATGCTGCGGACAAAGCGGGGGCGTTGAATGCCCGTGGCAGCACTGTGGCAGCACGAACCGATCACTCGACTTGAAGGGGTCTCACGCTCGACCTCCTCCCCGCCGCGCGTCTGCACTGGCACGGCGGCGGGACTTGCCAGGGCAGCCGAGTACAGGTCGTTGTTCAACCGAGGTCGGTAAGGAAAAGCTGCCTGTTCCGGGTCCCTGGCAGACAGCGAGACGGTTGAGAGGCTGACGCTCGTCATGGTGACTTGGGGCTATATGACCGCAGGTGAACCCCCTGCACACTGGAACTGCACAGTGGTGGTCACAGGTTTTCATATGTTCGGAATCCCTTCAAGGGTCTCCGACCGAAGGGGAGCAGAAACATCCTCAAACAATCTCGTGGTCCAGGCCGTTTCGCCTGAGACATCTTCACAACTCTCGTTTTTGAGTTGTCTGGGATTGGCCGTTTCGCCTGAGACATCCTCGAACATCTAAGCTCCGGAACGCCGCGCGCGAGGTGACCTGGGCCGTTTTGCTCGAGACATCGTCGAAACAAGAAGCCCCGAGATGTCGTGCGAGAGGTGGTCCGGGCCGTTTTTCGCTTAAAACATCCTCAGAATCTTGGCTCCGGGACGCCGCGCGCGAGGTGATCCAGGTCGCGTCGCTTGACACACCCTCGAAACTCTAAACCCCGAGCTGCCGCGCGCGAGGTGGTCTGGCTCATTTCGCCAGCGGCACCCTCAAAATCTTGGCTTTAGGTCGGGCGTGTCCCCCTAAATACAAGCGGATTTTGAATGAAAAACGAAACATAACCCAAAAACGTTCAAACATAATCTAAAATAGTAGAACCATCGTCCCCAGACTGTTCTTTAAACTATTTCTGAATACTCCTCCTGTACAGGGGCACGCCCGACTTAATCTTGGCTCCGGGACGCTGCGCGCGAGGTGGTCCGGGCGGTTTCGTCTGAGACAGCCTCGAAGCTGCCTTGAGCCCTGAGATGCCGCCTGTTTCGCTCGAGACGTCCTCGCCACGCCCGCCGCGCTTGAGACACCCTCGCTGCTCGGGCCTCCGAGCTGCCGCGCGCGAGGTGGTCCGGCTCGTTTCGCCTGAGGCATCCTCTCAACTTCGAATTCCGAGCTGCCGCGCGAGAGGTGGTCTGGCGCCTTTCGCTTGAGACGCCCTCGCGCCCCTCAGGTCAAAGATGCTGCGCGAGAGATGGTCCAGCTCGTTTCGCCCGAGACATCCTTGCAACTCTGAACTTTGAGAGGATGTGAATAGGGTGTGTGGCCCGTTTCGCTTGGGATATTCTTGCAATTCGGGGCTCCGAGATGCTGCGGGTGGTGTGGCCCGTTTCGACTGAAACATCCTCGAAACTGTGGGTTCCGAGAGGGAAGAGAAAGGAGGAAGGAGGGGTCAGACCCAACCGAACCATTTGATTACAATTCTGCTGTCGAGCTGTGCTCTGGGAGGGGTCTGGGTGCCGCCTGAGACAAGTCGGAACTCTGAACTCTCAGATGTCGCACGCGAGGTGGTCCAGCCCGTTTTGCCTGATACATCCTCGCAACTCGGGGCTTCCATCCTTGAAACTCTGGGCTCCGAGGGGGAGGAGGATTCAGACCCAAACGAATCATGTGATCACTTACCTGTTTTCGAATTGTGATCTGGGAGGGGTCTGGGCGCCGCCTGAAACATGCTCGGAACTCTGAACTCCCAAATGTCGCACGCGAGGTGGTCCAGCCCGTTTCGCCGACATTTACTAATGTTCGGCTTTCCGATGCCCCAAGACCCAAACGGCCCAAGCGACCTCTAACATGTCCAATATGGGCTCCAATACGGCCCTGAAGCGCCCCAAGAGGACTACAAGCCGGCTCAGAGAGGACCCCAGGACGGATTCCGACGGCGTCAGATAATCCAGGAACGCCCTCAGACTGCCAAAGAGCCTCCAAGGAGCCTCCAAAGGCCTCTAGAAGGCCAAAGGAAGCCCACAAGAGGTCTCCAAGAGGCCCCCAGGAAGTTCCCAGGAGGCCTCAAGAGTGCCCAAAGGTTCTCTCAAAAGGCCTCCTCCTCCTCCTCCGCCTTCTCCTCCTCCTCCTCCTTCTCCTTGTTCCTCCCTCTCCTCCTCTTCTTCTTCTTCCCCCCGCGTTCTCCGAAGGTTTTCCACAATGGCTGGGGAACACGTAGCTCGATAGCTTTGGCCGAGCTCTGGCCGCAACGTTGGGCCAAATATATTATTTCGCGGCGATTCGCCGTAGGCATCTTCGATTACCGGAATCACATACGCAGGATACAGGAGAAGCAATTCGGAAACGAATCATCGACGCACTTGTCAGAGCCAACGAACTCGGAGGATGCATCCGGTGTATTCTGAGCAACGTGGTCGTGAATGAGTACTCTGGAACGCGCTGGGAAGACCCTAGAACATGCAATGCGCATCCTGAATATGCCCGACCACCCCCACATTGCCTCGCCCTTCTCCTTCCCTCGGCCTTGTCCTCGCCCTTCCCTCGCCCTAGCCTTTCCCTCGCCCTCAGCTGCTGATCACCCTTCCCTCGCCCTTGCCCTCCCCCCCTCGCTAGTCCCTCGCCCTCGCCATCGCCCGCGCCCTCCCCAGACCTTCGCAGGAGGGCTTCTTCGGGGCCCGTGCCGCTGGCATCGGAGCCCACGCGAGGGCATGGAACGCCATGGTCGTCGCCCTCCCTGGGACGCACAAGGACATACTAGTACTATATGTCATCCTTGCAGGCGCGCGTCCGACCCCAACATTTTGTATGCCAAGATAAGAGTATATCGATTCCCGAGCGGTATGGCCAGAAAGCGCCCGCCGAGGAGCTTATGGGCGGCTCCAAAGGGTGCGGTTTGCAGAGGGTGCGGTTTACAACTGGCACCCTGGGGGGCACCCTGGGGGGCAAGCGGGGGCCTCGATGGAGCTCTCCGCCGCGCCCCGCAGAGGCCCGACGAGGACAATGTCGGGCCCCCCAGGCCCCCACGGCGCCGATCGCAAACCACACCCCGGCGTAACCGCACCCTTTGTAATCGCCGAAGCTTATACTGAAAGATTTCTTGGCGCGTTCGTCGCCCCTGGGGGGGCGAAGCACACATAGTATCAGCATGATGGGGTGGCGCCGATCCCCCTCGCGGCTTACATAGCGTCACCCTACAGTCCGAGCTACATAGATTACATAATGCGGGGCAGGGCGGTTTGAGGCACGGGCAACTCGACCTCGGCTCCCGGACCCCCTCCGGGGGTCCAGGCGCACGGGCTCTCCGTGCTGCGTCCAGCAGTGGGGACACAAGGGGGCCGCCCGAAGGCCAACCACCGGCGTCTCAAACGGCCCTCCCCGGAATGATGCAACGTAGGGCGACGGTCGGGTCATCCGGAGGGTGAACCGAGCACTATACTCTGGCGAACCGGCCGCGCGCGGCTGGAAGGTTAGGAGGCTCCCCGATCCCGTACATGTGTGTGTGTGTGTCTCTTTCTCTTGCTCGCATCTCACTCTCTCTCTCTCGCCCTCTCTCTCTCGCTCTCACTCGTTCTCTCTCTCTCTCTCTCTCGCTCGCTCGCTCGCTCGTTCGCTCTCGCTCTCTCCACCTCTCTCTCTCTCTCTCGCTCGTTCCCCTCTCCCTCTCACACAGCTCTGAGATATACTCTCTGGTGTGTGCTTCTACTCCCCTTATATATACCCTATCAGTTTGATCGTGGACGCAACTACTTACTCTTTCTCTCTCCCTCTCCCCCTATCTTTCTTTGTGTATTCCCTTCTCTCTCTATCTCTATCTCTCTCTCTCTCTCCCTCTCTCTCCCTCTAATCAATCCCTCTGTTCCTACTACAGATCTGTTTGATTACTGATCTACTGTCTCAACTCTCTCGGCTCTCTGTATTCTCTGTTCTCCGTGCGCTCGACGTTCTGTTCTGTATTCTTCACTCGATATTACCGACCCTCTCATCCCAATTGCGGTCGCAACGGCCTGGGCAGTTGGTCGCAGTTGGTTGGCCCGGGCATGGGCGGGAGGATAGTCTGATTTGATAGTGTTGAGCACAAGAAGTGGATAGTGGACTTAGACGAAGGGTCGGGCGACGATGCAGGACGGAGGAAGGGGAAAACGTGACAGGGGACGGGATGTGGGAGCAATGCGCATCATCCTATGACATAACGATGTGCCCCTCCTTCCATTCTGCCTGCGCTTTTGCCGACCCTGCCCTCTCCCCCCACCCCTCCAGACCCCCGCGGCACTCCCCTGCGTTCACCTCGTCCCAGCATGCCCTCAACGCAGCTCTGGACTTTGCGACGCTGGACTCGGTGCGAGGCTCCGCCGCCTCCTCCTCCTCGTCCCTCCTCCTCCTCCTCCTCCTCCTCCTCCTCCTCCTCCTCCTCCTCCTCCTCCTCCTCCTCTAGGTCCGTGGCGCACCACGTCCCGCTGCTGCAACACGTGGCTCCTCCTCCTCCTCCTCCTCCTCCTCCTCCTCCTCCTCCTCCTCCTCCTCCTCCTGCTCACCATTATCATCGCCCCTCCTCCCTGCCTCCCCCCGGCCACCACTTCCCACTGGGCTGGCGCTGCGCTTGCCATTCGCCCCGAGGGGCTCCCTTCCAGAACTCAACCCAGCGCATGCGTCGCGTGCCGATCATCCTGCTCCTCACTCTCGCGGCCGCCGAGCCGCCTTGTACTCGCCAGACTTGATGCGAAGCTCCACCGCGTACCCGCTCAGGAGCTCGCCCGACAAGTCGGCCTCGGCCGCCTCGGGGCAGTCGGCCTGGCGCGAGTCTGGGGAACAAAGCGTCCTGGAGGAGCGACGAAGGGCACGGTAACCTCCACCCTCCTCCTCCTCCTCCTCCTCCTCCTCCTCCTCCTCCTCCTCCTCCTCCTCCTCCTCCTCCCTCTCCCCCCATGTACTCCCCCCAGACCCCTGTGCCGCCTCCTCCTCCTCCTCCTCCTCTTCCTCCTCTTCCTCCTCCTTCTCCTGGCGAGCACCAGTGATGCCGCACAGCACGCTGGCAACAAAGCGCAGGGTCCCGACGCCTTCATCAACTACATGGCTGGAACCAGCGTGTGCAAGAGGAGCGAGATGTGGCAGCAAACTCTGGCCTGGCTCCGCGAGCGGGAGCGAGTAGGGACACAGCCCGACGTGTTCAGCTACAGTGCCCAAAGAAACGCGTGTGAGAAGAACGGGCGATGGCAGCAAGCTCTGGCTAGGCTCCGGGACACGGAGATGAAGCTAGAGCCCGACGTCCGCAGCTACAGCGTTGAAGCCAGCGCGTGCGAGAAGGGCGAGCAGTGGCAGCAGGCTCTGGCTGGTGTGTGAGAGGCCAGAGGCAGGCTTAGCGAAACGTGCGGGTGGGCCACGATCTGCTACAACGCTGGGAGCAGTCCGTGCGAGAAAAAGGGTGCGCGGTGGCAGCCGACGCTGGCGCTGTGAGAAGAGCGCGGGCGGGCCACGATCAGCTATGACACTGGGAGCAGTCCGTGCGAGAAATGGGGCGCACAGTGGCAGCGGACGCTGGCGCTGCGGGAAAGGTGCGGGTGGGCCACGATCAGCAACGCTGGGAGCAGCCCGTGCGAGAGAGTGGGCGCGCAGTGGCAGCAGACGCTGGCGCTGAGCGAAGCGTACGAGTGGGCCACGATCAGCCACACCGCTGGGAGCAGCCCGTGCGAGAGAGCGGGCGCGCAGTGGAAGCCGAAGCTGGCGCTCCGAGAAGCGCGGGTGGGCCACGACCAACAACGCTGGGGGCAGCCCGTGAGAGAAGGGGGCACGCAGTGGCAGCGGACGCTGGCGCTGCGAAAATCGTGCCGTGCGATGCGAGAGGGCGATGCGAGAACAGGGAGGCGAAGTTAGAGCCATATGTCAACTGCGAGAGGCGGGAGGAGTCGGCGTGGTTCCCAGCCCCTGTCTTCCACCTTCTTTTCTCCCTCCCCCCCGTCTCCACAGCTGAGCGCAGACGAAACGGCAGGGATACTCATCATAGCGTGAAGTGCCATTATATGAAAGTTGGGAGTCGAAGTCCGAGCCTGGCACGATCAACTACAACGCGGGGATGGGGGCGAACCGCTGCGTGCAGATCGTGCGAGAAGGGCGGCAAAGGCTCGAACGACGCAACTTACTGCGAGAAATGGGGGGCGAAACTGGAGACCAAACCCGTCATAGAGATGCAGCGAGACGGTCGAGCACAACGCCTTCAATTACAACAGACAGAGAGGGACGCTGGTGGCCGCTAGGCGACTGTCGAGCCCGACGCCCTCAGCTACAGCGATGGGATCAGGGCAACGCTGGGGCCAGAGCGAGCAGCGCAATCAGCTACAACGCTGGGAGCAGTTCGTGCGAGAAGAATGGGAGCGACATCTCCGACAGCTCTGCGAAAAGTGGGAGGCGAATCTGGATCCCGAATCTCGATGTTTGGTACAGTGCGGGGGATCGGGGCGTGCGCAAACCCAGGCAGTGGCAGCAATTCTGCTGCATTCCACCAATTACAACGCTGGGATCAACTCGTGCGCGGAATGGCAGGGGAGCGGCCGTGCAAGGCAGGGCTGCAATTTATCGGGAGCTCAGTGGCAGGCCTCCTGCGAGACGCGGGAGGCGAAGCTGGAACCCAATATCGGCAGTGGCAGCGGGGTCTGTTGCCGCTGGGCTCGGACGGGCCACCCTCAGTTTGTGCGAAAAAGGTTTCTGCCCCTCTGGAACACGACCTCGAGGGCAATGGTTTTCTGGCTCGGCTCGGGGGCGGCCCGAAGCGGCCAAACAGCCCACAACGCGACATCATCGGACATCGCGACCCATCTGACCCGCAGTACGTACATCGCAGTTCTCCTCCAACTCCTCCTCCTCCTCAGCATCATCAGCATCATCAACATCAGCAGCAGCATCATCATCATCACCATCATCAGCATCATCATCATCATCATCATCAGCATGATGATCATCATCATCATCATCATCATCATCATCATCATCATCATCATCATCATCATCATCATCATCATCATCGTCATCATCATCATCGTCATCGTCATCATCATCATCATCATCATCATCATCATCATCATCATCATCATCATCATCATCATCATCTTCATCATTCACCTTCTCCTCCTCCTCCTCCTCCTCCTCCTCCTCCTCCTCCCTCCTCCCTCCTCCTTCCTCCGCCTCCCTCCTGCATCCTGCCTTCTCCCTCCTCCTCCCCCCATCCTCCGCCCTCCCTCTTGACCCCTCCGTCCTCCTCTCTTCTCGTCCCTCCTCCCTCCTCCCTCCTCCCTCCTCTCCTCCTCCTCCTCCTCCTCCTCCTCCTCCTCCTCCTCCTCCTCCTCCTCCTCCTCCTCCCTCCTCCCTCCACCATCCTCCTCCTCCTCCTTCTCCTCCTCCTCCTCCTCCTCCGCCTCCTCCTTTTCCTCCTCCTCGTGCTCCTCCTCCTCCCTCCTCCTCCTCCTCCTCCTCCTCCTCCTCCTCCTCCTCCTCCTCCTCCCTCCTCTTCCTCTTCCTCCTCCTCCTCCTCCTCCTCCTCCTCCTCCTCCTCCCTCATCCCTTCACCCTCCTCTTTCCTACCCCCCTCCCTGGTCCTCCTCCTCCTCCCTCCTCCTCCTCCTCCCTCCTCCTCTTCCTCCTCCTCCTCCTCCTTCTCCTACTCCCTACAGCTGCTCCTCCTCCTCCTCCTCCTCCTCCTCCTCCTCCTCCTCCTCCTCCTCCTCCTCCTCTTCCTCCTCAGTCGCGGGGCCTCTTTTCCCCGCTCGTAGTGCCCTCGGTGCACCACGATATTGCTCCAGGGCCCTCGGGCCCACGCGTGCACCCCGCGCACGCGTCGTGCATGTGGCCTTGAGCCAACGCAGCGGCAGTCACGCCGCCGTGCCGTCGCTGTCGGGGCGGGGGTCCAGGGCCGTGTTCTCGACTCTGGTGGTGAACGTGATCAGGTCTTTGGTTTCCAGCTCGCAACTGACCTCCCACGAGTACGTGCCCATGAACCCTACAAGGTCGGCCCAGTCCACGCACCAATCTGTCTCCACGGACTGGTCCGTCATGCACATAATTTCGAGCTCGCCCAGCAATGGGCGGAACCCCGCGGACTAACTGCGTCAGCAGTATCCTCGCCGGACCTCCCAAGCGTCGGTGTGACTGGGGAGGACCCGGCGATGCGTCCTTGCGAGGCCCAGACCCGCGTGACGACTTAGCGTCCTGACGACGATCCAGTCCTCCATCTGGATGCCAAAAAAGCATGAACACCGCGGTCTTCACGACCGTGCTCAACTCGAGCTGGAACTCTGGAGCACACGTCCCGAAGATGTCCACGGTAGTGCCTCGTGTACCGACTTCCACTCGCCTCGCGCGGCGCACCTCAGTGCGTCTCGTAAAACAGCTCCTTTTGTTAGTCCGTCTGCACAGCAATCCCTTGTGTCGATCCACCACAGTCTCTTGAGTATACCTCTGTCCAAAAGTTCTCGAATCCACTGAGCTTTGTACAGCGTATGTCTCTCTGCTGGAATCCGTGCCTGCTCCGCCGTGATGCCACTAAACACACTCTGGGCATCCACACAAGCCTCCAGATCAATTGCTGGCTTAATACTGGCTTCACTCCCATCGACCATGTCTCGCAGCTGCCTGGCCGTCAGTTCTCCAGTCTGAACCTCCGTCAGGAAACCGGCCAGCAGCAATAACAAATCACAGCAATCTGATAACTGACATAACTCTGCTCCCCAAGTGGATTGTGCAACATGAGCTTGTTTCCGAGAGTAGTATTCTAAAACATTACATCTACCTCCAAGCTCCTGCTTCGTCTCGATCAATAAATAAACAGCTCCACGCATAGCCAAACCCTTATCATCGGGTTCTCTCCGAAAGGCCGCATCTCCAACGGCCATCAGCTTCACAGGGGGGGTCAACCTCTGTGCCGTCAAAACCAAAGGATTCTCCTTCATATACTTGAGCAGCACGTTCATCTTCCTGATATGTCCAACCTTCGGTGCCTTACCGTGTCGTTGGAGTGCTGCGACGTAGATACAGATGTCAATCCTCGTCATGATACACCACGCGATAGCTCCAAGCAAAGATGGGTAGAGCTTCGCGTGCGTCTCCGGTGGATCTTCGTCGTCTCCCCGGCCTTGCAGTGCCTTCTCGCCGATGCAATTCACATTCTTGATATACTCGGTCTGGTCCACCTCGATGTTCATATCCTCCAGCTGTCTGTGGCGCAGGCCACAGTGTACAAAATTGCTCTCACTCATAGTCATCTTGCCGAAAACTGCCTCCAGTGATGCAGTCATCTCGCCGGTCGCCTTGTCGGTCCCCGCGCACTTCAAATCATCCAGACGTGTAGAAACAACCATCACTAAAACCTCCTGGATGTGCTTCAGCCAGAGCTGGGGGTCTGCATGTGTTGGTCTAAGCCCGCTCGACAACAAAACTTGATCACGTCGAAGTCCAAATAACCTCGGGGCATCATTGAAACCAACTCCTCTTTTCTCCATATGCAAGACCTCCAGAATCGAGTTGAAACCCTCGAAGCCTTCCACTCCACATAGTAGCTCCGCTGTGCCCTTCGGCATCTCGGAACAAATATCTCTAATCGGTTCGTTGAGAAGCTTCGCGACCTCCTCGAAAGTCATTCCCTGCAGGAAAGCCGATGAGATGTCCGCACTACATAGCTTCCAACGATGCTGCGCCGCAAGAATATTCACCATTCTCTGTCCCCATCTCGTGCTGGTCGCGGTGAGCGTCTCCACCTCATCCTTGTGTCTGTCTTTGAATCCACGTACCGTGAGTCTGCATCGTATGATCCTGGTCATAGTTCCGTCTGCTGCCTGTACCCATTTCCATGTATCGACCCACTTCGCGTCGATGAGGTTCCTGGCTTGCTTACGAGGTCGCCTCGACATGGCCTTGAATCCTGCCCAGTGCCGCAACTCCTTAAGTCGTGCCGCTCGAACTGCTTCTCGGTGTTCGATCTTCTCGGCAGGCGTCAGCAGGTTGTCATCTCTCTCTCCATCACGGCCTTGGCGGATCCATCCTCGTAGAAACTCAACGCAGCCACGTCGTCCACGTGCGCAGGGTCTCCATTGATGGTCGGCTCGTTTAGCATCTTCCAGGCCCTTGTTGCGAAAACTGTCTGGAAGACCTTCTCCGGTTCCAGTGACTCCACTATGTCATCCGTCGCCTTCGCGTGCGTGGAGCTCTGCGTGTTCCAGGCCTCTATCACATCGTAGTCCTGGATGATCTCGTTCCGCTCGAGAACGGACATGTCTGGCTCTTCCGTGAGGTAGCCGATCATGTCCATGAAATCGGTCTCGCCCACGTCCCTCGTCAAGTCCGAGTCCTCCTTCGGTATTGCCCAGAAAGCCTCTAGGCTGTACAACTCTTCTGATGACGACGCTGCCTCCTCTGGAACCGTGCTCCCGCTGGCTGGCGTGCTGGCGCCATCGTCTGCTGTTTGAGTAGGTTCAGCCGGCGTTGGCAGCCCAGGAGGTGACTCTGGTCTATCTGGCGGTTCGTCTTCCAACCTTCTTGCTAGATGCTCTGCTGGATTTCACGAGCCTTGCGATCCTTCCGAACGGGCCCTTTTCCGCATCTCTCGATGTTCGCGCATTCATGCGTCAACTCCTGGTAGGTGAGGTCCGCCCATGCGTGGTATCTGTGGGGCCTGTCCTTGCAAGACATCTAAAACATCAGGCTCCACAGTGAGGAACTGCATGACATGGCACGAAGCCCATTCCTTCTCGCCGAAGATATATCGAAGGCTAAGATGTTATGCTGCAAATCCTTCACCATAGCACATGGCCTCCACTCCTGACTCTCCTTTGTCCAGACGCCTCGCAGTCCACCAACACAAAGTGTAGTGCTCGAAATCGTGAAGTCCAGGAAGCGTCGGTACCTTCCTGCCAACTCGGGCGGCCACTGCTCCGTTGATATGTAGTCCGCAAGAAGCGACTTGAAGCATTGCAGCCACCACGATAGGATAGCTCTTGGATATCTTCGTCAAAGCCCACCCTGATGACGTGCTCGCCCAGCCGAGATGCTCAAAACCTTTTCTGATACTATCTACGAAATCCAAAAGAGTCAGCGCTGGGTCGCTCTCAACCGCCATGAAGGATACGGAATAGCTATACAGTATCGCACGTCTAACATCAGGAGTGTTGACTATCATGTCGCGTCCCTACCAGTGCATGGTGATCGTCCCCGTCTCTGGTGCTTGTGCCGAGACAACTTTGGCTGGTCCCTTCCAGCTCGGCACATCCTTTGGCGCTTTCCCCGGCTTGTGGAAGTCCACGAGGTCTCCGATCTCCAAATGCAAATCCTCCGTCGCCGGGGCCGTTCGTGCCTTGGCAGATCGCTCCGTCCTCGCCTGCGCCGTGGCCTCGATGATAGACATGGTCGCGATCTCTCGGAGCCTCTGCGAGTACCTGAACATCGCTAGTCCATCTTCATCATCCAACTCTTGAGCTCCACTCCTGTCAAAATCCCTGAGCACGAGAGGCACACGTCCGTAAAGTGCTTTGTATGGCGTGCCTTCTCCGATCGTCAGGAACGAGTTCTTAGCGAGAACAGCTTCGGCCAATCTTCGAGCGAAGGGCAACTTGATGCCGAACTCTCGGAGATGTGCGTCTATGACATGCATCTGTCGGCGCAGTATGTCGTGATGTCGTTCAAACACTTGCGCATGTTGTCCTGCAGCCTTCAGCTTGCGCGTGGTCGCCATGCGTCCGAGAGCCACCCCAGCCTCTTCGGATGCCATAGCTCCTTCGCCGTCGACGGTCAGTACTGCCATAGGCCCGAAGACCTGTATCCAGTTCACCCATATGAAATCCAAGGGCGCCTCGATCGCCTTATCTGGAAGTTCTCGCGCCACGGTGAACCTGATACAACCGTCGATGAGATGTCCAATAACGCGTCGTTCATCGAGTAAGAAATCCAACTGCACCTCGTCGTTGAACTGTACACTCAGCTTGATCGTCGTGGTCGCCCTGGTTCCCTTCTTCATCCCCAATCGGCAAACTCTGCAGGTGTCCACGATGTCGTCGACCATCTGCAAGACCTTGAGCTACGCCTCCGGCTGAGAGCATACGCTTCATGGCCCTCTTGTTGGCGTGGAACCACCTCAGGTGCAGTCGACGCAGCACTCTTCGCGTCACTGCCTCGTTGTTGCCGAACAGCGCCCGCCGGGCGGATCCAAGATCCCAGCTCGACCAGTCCACCTCCATACCTTGATCTGCTTCAGGTCGTGCTGGTGAGTCTGGGACATCGGCAGCGTCCACAGGTCCGTCCGGTCTTGGTTCAGCTGCTCCTGGCGCTGGGTCGCGGGCAGCTGCTCGTGCTCGTCGGCGTCCCCCTCCAGCTGGTCTTTGGCCCACTTCAGTTGCCCATCTACACGAGGGTATGTCCAAGTGCGTCCTCGGGTTTGCCTCGCTGGCACTGCTTACATCTCCACGTTCGTACTCCCGGCGTAGCAATCCGACATTTTCCAGGCACCCGAGAGTGTGGAACCTGTGCTCCGATGCAAGCTCGGCATTCCCATTCTCGCACTCGTCGTAGCTGCGTCCTCGGATCTGGGGGCCGAATCGCTGCCGCCAGTGGCCCTGGTACTGGTGCTGGGGTACCTTCAGGGAGGGGTGCTGGCACTCCGGTGTCCTCTGTCTTTCCGGATATTCTCCTTCGGCCCCCTCCTTCCGGCCCTGCATCTGGAGGGGCTGGCAGATCCCAGGGCGGAGCCCAGGGTCCATGTTCCTCGAGTGGCGCTGCTGCCGCTGGCCCGGGGATACGCCGTAGTGTGCTGCAAGTACGTCTTAACTTCTGCGTTTCTTTTCTCCGACAGGTAGTCCGTGACGCCATTGGCAATAGCCACCGCGAATCTCCAGGGCCACAATCTGGCCCTCGACGTGGCTTCTCGCCCTTCAATAGTATCATGCACGTGACTCCCGTCGCATTGAAATCCAACCGCGTGTCGTAGTAGTGCCTCGTGGGATGCCCATAGCTCCGTCCTCTTCTGTTGTGGCATGCCTCGAGCACTCTGCAGACCGGCCATGCACTGATCCACCATAGCGTATTCGACTCCAGGAAACTGAGCGACTGCTTGCCACGTTGGTTATTGATATAACTTTGCCGGCTGGATTCTCATGGATGAAGGCTCGATCTTTCCGCAGCTGGTACGGTGCCACTGCTCGAGACTTTCCCTCCAGCTATCCGTCGCATTGACCATATGTACGCTGGAGAAACGTCCGTAAGGGGGTGCATGGAGGTGTCATGATAACAACCATCACTCCACGCTCCAAGTAGTGCCACAACGTCCACTGCTCATTGGGATCCGATAGGTCCGCGCCGCAAACAATGTCGAAGTCGGGTCCCGCTCTGCATTTTCTTCGCACACAAATCCTGGATACGTAGCCTCGCCCTCCGCAAATTTCCAACACATCCATGCTGGAGGCCGCCTTCGCCAGGTAAGCCGTGAGGTGAGAGAGACTTGCTGCTTTCCTGACTCCTGGCCCCTCGTACCAGGTTGCTCCATCATCTCCGGCAACTCCCCGCAGGCATGATGCGTAGCTGTTGCCGTTGTAGAACTCCTCCTCCACGAACAGTATAATGTAGTCGTCGTCATCCGAGTATATGTCCGTGTCCTCGTAGATGGCGAAGAGGGAGTCGTCCATGGCCAGACCTTTAATGCTGTCTCCGCAGTCGTCGACATGGTTCTCGATCTCGAACTTCTGCTTCTTGGCCTCCTTCGGTTTGTCGGTCAGCGACTTCGTCTTCGCGCGCATCCTCGCCTCCGTCGGGTAGGAGTTCTCGTCGTTGCCTGCCGTGTTCTCGCCCGTAGGCGCTTCCATGGTTCTCAACTCTGGTGGTGAACGGTTACCCTCTAACAAGAGGGCGTCGTTGATCTCCCGAAACATCGCCACCAAGTATTGTGCGTGCTGTTCGTCTCGCCGTTGTCTGCGTTCGTCGCTCCCGGACGAGCTCCTCCAATCACTCTTGTGCCGGCGTCCTCTTCCTTGGCATTGACGTGGTTGGACTCGAACCGTGAAGGCAGGCTGTGCTCGGTCTACTCGGTCACTCCATCCTCATTCTCCTGCCTCGTCCGGTAGAGACTGCACATCGAAAGAACACCAATGCATGTCCACCTCGTGGGGGACCTCTCGTCTGAGCTTCAGGATCGTCGGGTCCGCCCACATAGAGCTCACGCGCTCAGCAACTAGCATGGCGTCTCCGCCCCCAGCCACCTGTGCTCGTACGCAGTCTTCAAGAAGTCGTAGACGCTGTTGGGGTCGCTGTCCTCGCTCAGCTCCTCGAAGTCCCGGTAGATCTGCCCGCAGTAGCCGGAAGCGTCCTTCGGTGAGGTGTCGTTTCAGATCTCGCGCTTCCTTGCCTATCACCGGGTCGTAGGCCATCACCTGTGTCACGGGTCATCCTCCTTCTCGTGCCGCGCGCATCGTAGTTGCCAATCCCAAACGGTGGCCAAGAACTTGAGCATGAAAATGATGATGCGGCGTCGCCGAACGGCGTTCGGCAGCTGCTCCGGCCGCCGCGGCCGGAGCCCTGCCCCTTCGAAGGCCCGAGGAGTCTGCCGGATCCGGCAGCACCTCGAAACGCACCTCCTTCTCCTTCTTGTCACCGAAGATCTCCTTGATGCTGGCCCACTTCTCGCTTGGAATGCACTCCTTGTAGATGCCATGCACCGTCAGCGAATGTTGAAATCCATTCCAGCTCTTATTATGCACGTGCTGCTTGCACTCGGCGCACAGCTGCGACATCTCATTGAGCGTTAAGCCCAGGCCGCTCATCTCTCCCCGGAAATCGCCCCACATAGAGTCCAAGCACTCGGGGTGAAGTTGCAGTCGATCGATAGGGTATCCTGCATTGCCGCTGGAGGTCGATGCCTATCTGAATCGTGAACAGGGTAGTAGCCAATGTCCGCTTCTGCTTTCCTTCAGGTTGCAGCTGCGAGCCCCTGCTGGAAGGGCGAGCTTTCTGCGCCCGGGCCCACGTAGATGTAGTATACCAGGGCCGCGCTCGAAGATCGCACCGAGCTTCTTTAGTAAACTGTTGCCCAACAACGCAGGAACATCGCTTCCAGGAATGATGGGTGCCGTGTACGTGTCCAGCTTCCCGCTGCCATCGCCCTCCTGATAGATCTCCTGCGTGCCGATGGGGATCTTCCACTACTGATGACAGTAGTCGGGCCCTTTTCCAACTCCGTTGACTTCCAAGGGTTCTCGCAGCTCGGTCTTCTCCGTGTCGTGCCGGTACTGCTTGGCTTTCTCCGCTTGTTGTCGTGCCCAGCGTTCTCCAACGAGGTTGCCGTGCGCTCCCGGGTCCACGAGGGTGCCCATCTCGCCGCCATCAAGCCGGGTGCGCTCGTGTCCCAGGTAGGTCTCCTCGCGGTTCCCCCGCAGGGTCCAAACAACTCCAGTGAAGTCTCCACGATCATCGCTAAAGTCCACTCCGCCTGTGTGCTTGTCCGGCGGGATCTGCTGGCCGTCGTTGTCCTCTCTAACTTCCTCGCGTTGCCCGTCATGCTCGGTGTGTTCGTCATCATCTGGAATGGCGACCTCGCCCGCTCCTCTCAGTAGTTCTGGGCGTTCACGTTCGTGAGGATGTCCGGGCTGAAAGTAGCTCTCGGAGTCGAGGTCAAAGGATGACAGATCCACCTGCTGCTTGGGCACGCTCGACACCTTGCCTCAGCTCGCCGCCGAGTCCTGAACTCCGCTGCTCGCGCTCTGGGAGGTCGCCATCTTCGCTGGAACAGGGCTGGAGATCAAGCCGCCTACGTTGATCGAGGATGGGGTCCTGCTTCTCATCTGCCTTCTTGATGCCGAGCATCTCCGATACCATCGGAGGTGTCTTCGCTGGTGTTCCCATCGTTGTCTTCGGGAGAGGAACTCCAGCGGTCTGTGGCTCCGTTACTCTATCTCCGTCCTCGTCCTTCGGGGCCACTATCGGTGAAAGTCTCAAGATATGTCCGATTCCAAACGTGGGTCCCGATGACACGTCCGTGATCTCCCCGAACTTGGTGGTTCCCATGGCCGGTAGCATCGGGAAGTAGGGTCCTTCGCCCGAGGACAACGCCGACCCTGTAGTTGGGGGCTACATGCTTTCCGCCATCGGTCTCGGTCCAAACCACTCAGGAGCCTTGTCCTCGATGGCCTTTGGCTGCACTGGCGATATCGACGCGCCGGCGAAGCCGTGCGAGCCCTCCACACTCGCGCTCGCCTTCTGCTCATTGTCGTTCTTGGGTGTCTCTGTGGCAAAGCAGCTCACCGATCCAGAACCGTAGGCCGAGCTGCTTGTCGTCGCTGCTGTCGCTGTAGCTGACGTGTTGTTGAATCCGAACCATGGCACCGCTGCCGAGGCTGCTGATGCCGGTCGAGGTCCATTCGTGACGAGATTGCCTTTTCCTTGCCCTTTGCCTTGTCGGTGGGGGGCAGTCTGTGATCAGATGAAATTCGCTCTCACAACCCTTCGTGAGGCATCTCATGACCTTGCCGTCACGTCTGGTAAGATTTCGTCGCCCTTTTCCTTCGAAGTGGTAGCCCTTACCTTGTCCACGTTGACCAAAAGCTCCACCTCCACGAAACGGGATCAGAGATCCCTTGCCACCTTTGCCTTACCAAACCTGTGGAATCTCGTAGGTCTGCCTGTAAACCGTCGCCAGCGCTTCTGTGAAAGACGTAGTTCTGGTAGAGGTACTGTTGGATGACCGCGTCGTCTTGGCCGATCTGTCCAGGGAAATCCGAGCCGTCCAGGTCCTCTCCATCGTCGTCGTCAGTGTCCGTGTCGTTCTCATCGTACCCGTTGCCGTAGTAGGCCTGCCACGGATCTGGCGCCGGTGGCGCTGCAGCAGTAGGCGCCCAGGGAGCCGAGGGGGCCCACGATGCTACCATGCCTCCGCCAGTGTAGCCATCTGCTGTATCATCTTGATGTCCATCGCCGCCGCCGAAGTTGAACGTCGGGAAGAAGAACTGGCTGTGGCCCATGCCTTTGCTGCTTCGATTCGCCGACATCGGTCCCTTCTCCAGAACGTGTCCGTAACGTCGAATGTATTCTACCAACTCCGCGAACTGCTGCTCCGTCCTCGGCAGGTGGCCTCTGAAGTGGATCAGCAACTCGTTCCACTCCGCAGGGCTACAGCCCAGGGCCGTCATCAACATCCAGGCGTAGCCCTGGGGTCCCATCTGAAATCCTCCAAGCGCTGCTGCTCGTCGTCGTGACCTCGAACCTGCTGAGCGTCTGATGTATGTTCTCGTAGCTCTTGCGGTAGAAGCCCTACAGGTCTGAGGTTGCCCTGCTCTCGCTCTCGTCACCGAGCGGGGCGAATGATCTGGAAAGAACGAGCAGCAGTAGTTGCAGTCCTGTGAGTTGTCGCGCTCCTGCTCCATCACCTGGGTCTGCGATGGCTCCATCTCGTAGCTGTTCTGGTGGAGTCTCTCTCGCCAAGCTCCTTGCTGCACCTCCGAGTCGTAGTGCGACCGCTGGTGCTTGCTGCTCGGGCATGACCTCTCTCGCCGCCGCTGCAGCCCACATCGTCACATCTGTCAGCCACAATCGGAAGGGGTACTGCCTGTCCTGCTCTGGGCGCCACGCCGGCGGGACCTTGAGGATGCCCATAACCTCGAGATGCAGATGCTCCATCTCGCCAAACACTCGGATGTACGTGATCTGTGAGCGAGCTCACTCCAGTGATACAGAATGCTTCTTCACACCGAAGCTGTCCAGTGCTGAAGCCGTCGTAGCGGATATCGTAGTCTGCGGAGGGGCTGAACTTCACCTCGATGAAAGCCTCCTCCGCGCCGTGGGTCACCTCGATGACCCGCTTGAAGCCGGACTCCTCCGGGTGCCGCGCAGTGGCAGCGCTGAGCCCTAGCCCGAAGTGGACCAGGGCTCCGCTACCAAATCGCGGGGCCTCTTTTCCCCGCTCGTAGTGCCCTCGGTGCACCACGATACTGCTCCAGGGCCCTCGGGCCCACGCGTGCACCCCGCGCACGCGTCCTGCATGTGGCCTTGAGCCAAGGCAGCGGCGGTCACGCCGCCGTGCCCTCGCCGTCGGGGCGGGGGTCCAGGGCCGTGTTCACGACTTCCTCCTCCTCCTCCCCCTCCGCCTCCTCCTCCTTCTCCTCCCTTTGCCTCCTCCGCCTCCTCCGCCTCCTGCTCCTGCTCCTGCTGCTGCTCCTCCTCCTGCTCCTCCTCCTCCTCCTCCTCCTCCTCCTCCGCCTCCTCCTCCTCCTCATCATCATCATCAGCATCACCACCACCACCACCACCACCACCACCATCATCATCATCATCATCATCATCATCATCATCATCATCATCATCATCATCATCATCATCATCATCATCATCATCATCGTCATCGTCATCGCATCATCATCAGCATCATCATCATCATCATCATCATCATCATCATCATCATCATCATCATCATCATCATCATCATCAGCATCAGCATCAGCATCAGCATTATCATCATCATCATCATCATCATCATCATCATCATCATCATCATCATCAGCATCATCATCATCATCAGCCATCATCATCATCATCATCATCATTATCACATCATCATCAGCATCAGCATCATCATCATCATCATCATCATCATCATCATCATTATCATCAACGTCAGCATCAGCAGCAGCATCATCATCATCACTATCAACATCATCCGCATCATCAGCATCATCGTTATCACTATCATCACCATCATTAACATCATCATCATCAGCAGCAGCATCAGCATCATCATCATCATCGTCAGCATCAGCATCAGCATCAGCATCATCATCAGCATCAGCATCAGCATCATCATCATCATCATCACCATCAACATCATCATCATCACCATCATCATCATCACCACAAGCATCACCAGCATCATCATTAGCAGCAGCATCATCAGCATCAGCATCAGCATCATCATCACCATCACAATCATCATCAGCATCAGCAGCATAATCATCATCATCATCAGCATCATAATCATCATCAGAAGCAGCATCATCATCATCCTCATCAGCATCATCACCACCATCATCATGAGCATCAGCATCATCATCAGCAGCATCAGCATCAGCAGCATCATCATCAAAATCAGCATCATCATCATCATCGTCATCATCATCAGCATCATCATCATCATCATCAGCATCATCATCATCATCATCCCTCCTTCCTCCTCCTCCGCGTGTCGCCCCCCCTTCCCCTCCTTCTCCTCCTCCCCCTCCTCCTCCTCCTCCGCCTCCTCCTCCTCCTTACTCCTCCTCCTCCTCCGCCTCTCGCTCCCCCCCTCCCTCCTTCTCCTCTTCCCCCTCCTCCTCCTCCGCCTCCTCCTCCTTCTGCTCCTCCTCCTTCTGCCCTCTGACTGATAATCATCCCTCCTCCTCCTCCTCCTCCTCCTCCTCCTCTTCCTCCTCCTCCTCCTCCTTCTCCTCCTCCTCTTCCTGCTCCTCCTTCTCGTCCTCCTCTTCCTCCTCCTCCTCCTCCTCCTCCTCCTCCTCCGCCGCCGCCGCCGCCAACTCCTCCGTCTCCCCCTTTCTCCCTCAGAATCGTCTTCCCTCCCCCTCCGTCTGCTTAATCATCCCTCCCTCCCGTCTGCCTGTGGCTTCGTAGCGACGGAGAGGGAGGGGGAGTTTGGTGGCAACTCATGGGATGCTCCCATACCACCTTACCAGCTCTTGCGAACGGACGCGAATCGATGCCAATCGACGCTAATCTGGCGATACCTCATCGACTACCAAACGCTATAATCGACGCAGGTCGATGCTAAAGACGGAGTTGAGAGGGTATACCAAGCTCCCATGGTTTGCTACCGAGGCAGAGCCCAGACGGGACTCGGGGGCGTCCAGGAGTGGGGCGTCTCAGAAGGGGGACGCAAATCATGGCCGGCGGCATGTGCACGGCCTAGGGGGGGGGGGATCGGGGACGCAATGAAATGCAAAGAGGCGCCATGACATCTGGGGAGATATCATGGCCCCCGCCATGATATCCACCCCTCCTGGTCATCACCCCCCTCTTCGCCGCCCCCGAGGGAAAGGGCACTGGATCTCCGACTGGCCTCCTGCTGCTGGGCTAGGCGGCTCGCGACCGTGCAGTGTGCAGGCGCCCAGCCGCGTGGATCTGCCCGCCCCCCCCGTCGTGAGGCGGTGGCTCGGGCCCCACTCCCTCCCCACGCAAACGGGGAGGGGAGGAAGCCAGAAGGACCATTATCGGGTTGGGAGGATGGGGTTGGGATTAGGCCGGGCATGTCCCCCTGCAGGCGGATTGTGGACGAAAGATGAGGCATACCCCAGCAATATCCAAAAATAGTCGAACAATAATCGAAAATTGTGGTTCGACTATTTTTGAATATTCCTCCTGTAGAGGGACATGCCCGACCTAAGGCTTGGAGAAACGATCAGGTCATCCGTATTATCGCATGTGTCGAGCGTGCATATTTCACAGTCGCGATACTACGACACACTCGACATCCGCGATAATACGGATGATCTGATCGTCTCTCCCAAGCCCATCCTCCCAACCCCATGATTGTCTTCCGGAGGCATAGGAGCAATATACTGCATCAACACCAAAAATCGATGTCCCGCGCGGATTTCTCGGATCCGCGCTGGGCCCCCCCTCCTCTGGCGCGCGGAATGCGCCGACACCACGGCAAGTCCGCGGCAAATCCTGCGCTCCGCGCAGCATGTACACGAGGCCGGCGCTGCGGCAAACCCCACGGTAAACCCACCGCGCCCTAGGCGGCGCTTGCCCCGGTGGCCGAGGCGCCCTCCCCAAGGCGGCAGGCTGCGCGTCGGGACAAGCGGCGCGGCGACCATGGTTGAGTGATCTCTCCTCGATCCTCCCTCCTTCCTCCTCCCACTCCTCCTCCTCCTCCTCCTCCTCCTCCTCCTCCTCCTCATCCTCCTCCTCCTCTCCTCCTCCTCTCCTCCTCCTCCTCCTCCTTCTTCTCCTCCTCCTCCTTCCTCCCCCTCCTCCTCCTCCTTCCTCCTCCTCCTCCTCCTCCTCCCTCCTCCTCCCTCCTCCCTCCTCCTCCTGCTCGAGGGGAGCAGGGCTCCTGGCCTGCCGGAAGGCGACGCTCACTGGCCCCCCCTGCCCTGGGCGGCGCGACCGGGCCCAGGCCAGCCACGGCGCCAGCCGCTCATCCTGGGGCGCGCGCTGCCCCTCCCCTGCCACGGCCGCGCGGGGGGCCGCCCCGACCCCCGGAGCCCCTCCCCCTCATCACCACCCTGAGTCGCCTCCTCCTCCTCCTCCTCCTCCTCCTCCTCCTCCTCCTCCTCCTCCTCCTCCTCTGCACGAGGAACTATACGAGATATCAGTAGTGCTTCATGCAAACACAACACACTACGGGGGAGACAACACGCGCAAGTTGCGGCCTCCTCCGCCTCCTGCTCCTGCTCCTGCTCCTGCTCCTCCTCCTCCTCCTCCTCCTCCTGCTCCTCTTCCTCCTTCTCGCACCCCGTCTCTTCTTCTCCCCCTCCTCCTCATCTGAGGTGTTCGGACTCTCTCTGACATGTTCGCAGGTTCTGAGGTGGTTTCCAGGCTCCTGGAGGGTTCCTCAAAGCTCTCCGAGGTTCTCGCGGCCTTCGGATCTTCGCAATGATTATGAAAGTGTTTCGAAGGTGCTGGAACTTTTCGGACAGTTTCGGTCGGACGTTTTCGCAAGTCCCGAGGGTTCCCGAGGAACTCGGAAGAGGGAGGGGTGGGGATGAGGGCGGAGCAGTCGCAGCAGGAAAAGAGGAGGCAGAGGGCGTGGGATGGGATGTGGTGGGCAGGTGCGCCGAGAGGGCGGGCAGTCTCATAATATGAGCCCACGAGGCTCAAATCCCTCGAGTCCAGAAATGCTCGGGGGGTCGAGGGAGAAGGATGAGATATGTGAGGCATTGGGTAGAGGGAATGTGTGGAGCAGGAGGATGGAGCATAAATGCTCTGGACTTGCCTCGGGGCACCACCATCATGCAAATCCCTCCTGCTGTGGTTTGGCGCATGGGAGCCACAAGGAAGCCACAAGCAACCGTATTTGCTCCCGCTCGCCTTGCCAGCACAGAAGTGACACCCGAGACGCATCACGGGCATACGATGGCATTCTACTTACAACAACGGGTGGATAATGCTGCACGACGCGAACTTAACCATTTTTCCGGTTCCGTTATGTTTTCGGTTTCCCTGGTTATGTCCCCGTCGTCTTTGCTGCAACGGTCCACGAAATTGCCAACACACCGTTCAGCTCGCGCCATGTAATGTAGCTGGCGCGCGTAGGGTGACATGCGCACAACGCCAACGCTTTTGCGAAGACCCTGGCGGCGATTAGCTAATTGGGGGTGGCGTGTCGGACGTGTGGCAGTGTGCAGAGCACGTGCGTTAGAGAGACGCCACCGCGCCTACCAGGTGACCACTTTTGATGAGCGTGATGAGCACAACGAGCGCACAGTGGCTTCACCAGGGCTGGTCGGAGGGGTGAGACGCCAAGCGTAAACAAATCACCACAGCGTTCATGCCGACACCCTTGAGAGCATCCCCGTGATAAGGGAAGCATTGACTGTCTTCTGTGCGCGGCCTTCCTATATCATATTGTTCACGCACTTGAGATGGCGTGGAGGGGTGATTGACCCAAGTGTGCGGCCCCCACAAGTAGAGGTAAGACGGAGATCAGGCAATCGACAACAAACGGACGTGTAAGGAAGAGGGTCGCGAATGTGATCAAGACCCGTGACAGGAAACCACGAGCTGTCTTGCACACTCCCACCTGCCTTCCGAACCCTCGAGCAACAGGCGAAACTCAGCATGTGCACAGGTCGTAACCCCGCATGTGCTCAAATCGGATCCACACTGGAAGCAGATGTTCAGGGGAGCGCGGATCACGAAAGGCCCAGCGGCGTCGAACCAAGTCGAGTTTACGCGACGTGCACTCTGCACTCTGCTTCTCTGCTTGTATAATGGGTGGCAGTGGAAACGTTCTATTTGGTTCGTACACTTCAAGGAGAGTCGCTCGCGCTAGTGCTTGGACCCAGGCTCCACGTGCTGCGTGCGTTCCATTATCATTAACATGGCAAGGGGGGCCTAAACATACTCAGCTGGATATACGAACAAGAATATTATCCTTGAAGAAACCTGAGCCAGCTCCCCACACGTTTCTTACAGCAAGCCTGGGCCAATTCCTGTTGCTGACGTTCGAGAGGCGAGCGTGCTCATGAATCTGGGCCAACTTTCTGGCAGGTTGGTTAAGAAACGCCGGCCCAGCTCTTCGGGAGGAGGTCTCTTAATCGGACGCTCGACTGTAAGCCGTAATCGCGCTCGCGCTGGCACCCTGGCCCGCACTTCCTGGAGAAGGACGGCTGCTCGGCCTGACCAGGCCGCGCAGCGTGAGACACGGCGACGCCTTCGCGCCCCGGCGTGTGGCCAGACAGCCAGTCACCTGTGGAGGCCGCCCCGGCGCCCAGGCCTGCCCTCCATCCGAGCGGCCGCCTAGTGCGAGCGCAGCCACTCGATCCACGGCCCCGGCCGGCCGAAATCGAAGCCGTGCCGCTCCACGACCTCTGGGCCGAGAAGCGGCGCCCTGGACCAAGTCCAGTCGCGCCCGAAGTCTGCCTGCTGCCAGGCCCACGTGGAGCCAGGCGGATTCGCCGCCGACAGCACCAGCCCGCGGCGGCGCGCCAGGCCGGCCCACAGGGAGAAACTGCCCGGGGCGCGAACCAGCACTGGAGCGTGTACCAGCGCCGCGAAGTCGGCCTCCACTGCGTCCTCGGCGCCGGCGCCCAGCAGATCCTCCTCATGAGACATCTCGGTGGTGTTGAAATACCGCAGCACTCTCGCCTGGGGGAAGAGCCGTTGAAGGTGGCCCTCCAGCGCTGCGGCCACCTGCGCACAGGCGGGGCCGAACTTGCCGCCAAAGAGCAGGAAGCGCAGACCGCTCGCGTCCCGCCACGGTCTGGGAAGGTCCGCATACAGAGAGAAGGCGGCGAGAGGGTAGTTGACGTTGAACGCGGGGAAGCAGCGGAGGTGCACCGCCACGTCGCTGCTCCGGAGCCGGGCCAGCGCCGCGCCCTCTGCACCGCTCGCGCGGAGCGCGCTGTGCGTGTCCCGCTGGATGTCGCTGCGGATCCGGGACCACGCCCCAAAGCATGTGTGCGGGTAGCGCCACAGAAGCACCTCCCGCGGAGAGCAGGCCACGCACGCCTCAGCCAGGGCCGTGGAATTCCCGCCTGGCCGCGCGGGCACCACGCGGGGCAGGTGGCGGATGAAGTGCCGCGCGCTCAGGCCTCCTGTGGCGCTGAAGGGGACCCCAGCCAGCCGAGCCAGGCCCCGCGCGTTCCAGTATAGCGACAAGGCGTTCCCCACGCCCACCATCCTCGGCTACACGCAAGAGTGACCCTGCGCAAAGATGGCCTCTGGCGCGCGGCTCCAAGGGGCCGCGGGAAGGCCCAGATCCAAGCGCGCAGGATGGTGCCGTGGGGGACCCCTGCGGGCCCGCACCAGATGTCACTCTGGCGAAGGTCGGCGGCGAGCCCAGGGGGGACGTGACAGGGGGCAGGCCTTCTCAGAGGGCGGCGAGGCTTCTCAGAAGCCCTCGCGCCATCTGAAAAGTTTCATACGTCATCAGGGAAGGCTCAGCAAGCTTCTCAAAAGGCACGAGGCCTTCCGAGCCTCCTGAAAATGCCTGCCCCCTCTCACCTGCCCCCTGGGCACACCGCCCAGAAGGGCCACTCTTAAGCGCAGCCGACATCCCGACAGGGAACGGCCCCTCAACCCCTGGAGGCGCTGCTCGGAACCAGACGCGTGGCGCCGCGTGCGCGCCCGGACACGCGGCGCCCACCTCGGCCAGAGGACCCGGGCCGCCCGGCGAGGCCGCCGCGGCAGCGGGGGGCGCCTCGGGCCGAAGAGCCTGAGCGACGTCGTTGTAGACCTGGGGCGTGCCAGAAAGCATGACGAAACTAGGACGAGGATCAAATCTGGTAAGGATAAGTCGAGAACCTCTGAGATCCAGCGGATCTGGAGGATGTCTCGGGCGCCGCAGCCTTCTCAGAACGTTCCGGAACGTTCTGAGAGCGTTCCGGAACGCTCTGGAACGGATTGATCCTCTTCCCAGCCCCGCCCGAGCCTTGGATGTATCGATCGGGACGACCCGGCCTCCGCGGCGGAAGGCGGGTGGGAGGGCGGCGGAGGTGGTACGGGGGCGGCTCTGCCTGCAAGAGCTCGGGGGCGGCCAAGAGGGGGACATCCAAGAAGGGGAGGGCTCGCAAGTCATGGCCGGGGTCATGCGCGCGACGGGGAGGGGGGCAGGGGACGCAGTGGAGCAAGAAGAAGGGGGGTACGCCATCCAGGAGGTGTGAAAGCCCCGTTCATGAGATTCGCCTCCCCTAATCATCACCCCCCCCCTTGACGCCCCCGAAACAATCGCCCGGTTGAGAGATGCACACTTTGGAGGGCTCATGGTTCCTGGAACGGGACACCTGGGATAGTATACTCTTGTAGGACTCGAAGATGCGTGCCTCGCGCTCCTCCAGGCCCCACCCGCGGACGACGAGGTCCCAGGGCGCGTGCGGGAAGACCTCTCGGCCCAGCCAGCTCTTCAGCAGCCCGTACTTCAGCTGCGCCAGCCCCGCCTCCTGCAGGTCCGCGGCCGGGTCCGGGCCCCGCATGGCCAGCAGCACGGACTCCACGTGGCGGGCCAGCACGAGCAGCACCGCCTGGGGGCAGAACTCGGCCACCGTCCGCAGCAGGGCGCCCCGCCGCACCCAGCCGGCGATGGCGTCGGCCGGGGGGCCACCGTCGCCACGCAGCGCGTACAGCTGCCATCCTTCGACCTCTCCCCGGCTGCACAGCACCTCGTTCTCCCCCAGCGACTGGAAGTGAGAGGTGGAGGGCATGACGCTGAGGGCCAGCTCATTCAGCCCAGCGTCCACGCCTGGGGCCGACGCGTCCACGAGTCGGAGGGGGTAGCCTGAGGTCCACGCTTGTGTCTCGTCGACGGAAGCCGCGGGCGAGAACGTGACTGCCACCAGTTGCAGGCCAGCGGCAAATAGCCGGTGCATCGTACTTCACCTGACGAATCTACAAATACAACAATCTTCTCCAGATGCCGCGGCCGAGTGCCCGAAAAGGACATGCCCTAATCATACAGCGCCGCACCACTAAGCAATATCGTGAGCACCATGGCCTCGTGCTACTGAAAGAGGGCACCTCTCAAAGTCTTTCGCATGACACAAACTCCCGCGGAAACAAAACACTCTTGGCATCGAACCCAAGGTTTGAGCTGAAATCGCCTGAGCAAGCATCAAGACGAATCTTGACAGAGAGAGAGAGAGGATCAGAGAGAGGGAGAGAGAGAGAGAGAGAGAGACAGCGAGAGAGCGAGAGAGACGTTCATGTACTTAAATGTTCTTGTCTACATATTCTGATAAGGAAAGAGAGAGAGAGAGAGAGACAGACAGAGAGAGAGAGAGAAAGGAGGGGTAGCTATATATATATATATATATATATATACATAGATATGTAAGAAAACAACAAGTGATGGACGAAGTGTGAACGTAGGGATCCGCCGTCCCCGCCCTACCCCACGGGTGGCCAAGCGTGTGACATTCAAATCATTTGCTATGTTTCTCCGCCTGCCCTCGCTCTTGATGGGTCCCAAATCCCAACTAACAGGGAGGGTGATGTCGAAAACGAGGGCCGATTCGTCAACGAAATGGAACAAACTTCGAAGAGAAGGCGGTGGGATGTTGAGTGCGGCACTTCTGAGAAGATAATAAGGAAAAGGACCGTGATAGATGGCGGCTGATGTGAGCCCGAAAGTGGCCGAGCGGAGCCCCAGCGATGCCAATGTGGGGCAAGTCAAGCTTACCGAGAAAGCCACCGACCATTCCCACTTCCTGTTCATGAGATAACGCTTTATGATCGATTTGTTTCGCGAGGGCGACCGTTACCAGCCGCGCACCCCCCCTGGTAACGTCACGATTCGTGCCGGCACCGTCTGGGAATGCTGAGGAATAGCCAAGAAACCTCGACTATCAGATACCTATTGGGATCTGCTGTGGCAGGGCGCGCGCCATGCTATAGATATGCCAGGTCCTGCGATGGGTCGCTACGGATGACCAAACGCGACATAGGGAAGCAGTTTTGCTATATCCTCTTCCTTCCCTTTTCCGCCTCCCCCTCCCCTGTCTCCCTCCTCCTCCTCCTTGTCCTCTCGTCGTGCTCGTCCCCCACATGGAGCTGCAAGGTGCTTCGCGCAGGGACAGAAGAAAGAAGGAGGGAATCGAAAGGGAGGCCGGCGAGGCAGGCGGGGCCAGGCCTGTTTGATCCCACTTCTGTTGTCGGTTCGAGCTCCGGGAGGGGTCCGGGCCGGAGGGTGTGTGTGGCTTCGGCGTCGTCGACGTCCCCATCCCCGTCCTCTCCCTCGTGCTCCTCCTCCGATCATCCCATTCCTCCTCGTGGCGTTGCAGAGCGCTGCGCTGCAGAACACCGTGCGCACCACATCGCTGGAGCGCGCTGGGGGCGTGTGGGGAATAGCACAGGCCCACGAGATACACGTGGGGCCCTTCCATCTTAACCTTCACAACAGCGCAAAAACTCCATTTTCTTCATGATCGGACTACTGGTTTCTTGAGCAATCCTGGGATCTGGGAACACGCAGGCGGTTGGAATCACGTGCGGAACATGCAGAGGCCAGTTGCTGGATGCAAATGCGGTTGGCTGGCGCACTTAGCCACACGAGGGCCGAACCCTCCTCGGGGACCTCGAAAACCAAGTCCTCCAGGGCCGCCGTAGGCCAGCAGTCGCGGGCCCCCACGTCAGCGATATGGACCTCGACCTCCGCCGCGTAGCGCGCCGCGCCACGAGCCCGCGCCAGAAGCCCTCCAGGGCCAGCACCTCGTCATCAGCAGCTGCATGGAGGCCAGCCCCCTGCCTGGCCCGAAGGTCGGCCAAGCGGTTGCCGTCGCGCTCCAAGGCCGCGGCCCCCCGCGCCTGACCGACTCTTCGGGCGCGCGGACTGGGATGCGCCGGGTCGTGGCCCCCTCCGCGGCGCCCCCCGCGCGGGCCCACGGGTGGGCATGCATGGAGGTGGGGCCCTGCGCCCTCTGGATGTCACGGATGAGGTCCACCGTCCTCTTACAGTCACAGAGAATCTCGCAGGGGCCGGCGACGTCCGTCAGAGCAACCACCGCCGCGATGTCTCCGCCAGCCCGCGCCGTCTGAGATGGGGGCTCCAGTGGCGACACCGCTTCCCGTGCTCGGGCGATCACGCGACCCTCCGCCGCCATCGCAATGACGGCGCAGCCCGCGCTGCGCAAGGAGGAGAAGGCGCCATGCGCGCAGGAGCCATCGACGAAGACCATCGCGCCCTCTGGAGCCACAAGCGGTTTCTCCCAGTCGACACGCTGCCATTCTCAGTCCTTCTGCCACCGTGGTCTCGGGGCCAGGGCCGATGCATCGACGGAAAGGCCCCAGGCAAACAGCTCGCCGAACGTCGCGACCATGCCTCGAGCCACTCCAGCCGCCAGCCGCAGCTCGGGGGGCTGCCTGTCCCGACGCCGGGCCTGCCACGCAGGGCGCTCAAAGTGCCCGTGGTAGACCGTGCCTGCGTCGGCCTGGCAGAAGAGGCACATGGGGCCGATGCCCTCCTTTCGCCTGGCGGGCCTGGTTTGGGGCCAGTGCTCCAGGGGGACTAGCCAGCGCAAGTGGCCCTTGTGGTGGCTGGTCCAGGTCTTCGTCGCAGCCTTGCCCAGGAGCTCGTTGATGGGCCTCCAGGCGGGCGGCAGCCTCCAAGGCCACAGCGCCACGGGCCTCGCGCGAGGCCCCATCCAGCGCCGCCGCCTTCCCGGTCGCCTCGCGGGCCCTCTCCGCCAGGAAGCAGGGGCGAGAAGCGGCGCGCGTCGAACTCGCAGCCCAGCTCGTCCCGCACGAACGCCCCCCTCACCAACGAGTAGCCACCCGACGTGCTTCAGGGTGAGCGCCAGAGCCGAGACAAGGTCCCGCGCTGCCGCCCGCGACCGTTGGCAGCCCCCCAGTCGCCCGTTGTCCTCCAAGCAGGCCTTGACAGCCGCTGGGCAAGCCTGCTGAGCCCAGGTCGCGCTGCCGAAAGCGCGGGCCGCCACGCCCGTCGCGACGACCAGCGGGTCCTGCCTCCGGCCGCGGGGCGAGCACTGCAGCACATAGCTCAGCGCGGCTCCTGGCGGCTGGCGCCCAGCAGCCTTGGTCGCCGCCGCGCGGAGCGCCCGCGCGCGGCCTGGTGGCGCCCCTGAGGTCGCCGATCTCCAGAGCGCCTTGGCCGTCGGCGCAGCCCTCATCACGCGGGCCTGCCTCGGCCCTGGGACGAAGTGGCGCCGCAGGCGCTTCGCCTGGCACAGCGTCGCCAACTCCCTGGCCACCTGCGTCGTCGCACGACGGTGCCCGCCAGCCGTAGCGTCGCCGCCCAAGTATCTGTGGCCCTGCACGAAGGCGCCCGCGGGCAGCGGCCACCCAGCCTGCCCTGGAGGTCCCGCTGCAGGTCGGCAGACGAGGCGAGCACCTTCGTCTTGCCCCAGTAGATTGGCAGCCTCTTGCCCGTCAGCATGTCCACCACCCCTGAGGCGAACTGGGTCATCTGGCGCACGAAGATGCGCCTCGTGCCGATGTCGTGCCCAGCCACATCGTCGCCCACCTTGACCACCCGCCCGACAGGGAGGAGCGCGCGACCACGAAGCAGCAAGTCACACAGCATCAGCCGAGCCTGCGCGGTCGCGCAAGAGCACCCAGCAATCACCGAGCCTGCGGCGCTGAGCTCCTCGCTGATGGCGCCGCCCGCTGTGGCCCGCCTGGGCCCCGCGCTGGCCGCGCAGAGGGCCTTGACCGGCCCTGGGCAGAAACCGCGCTCCTCCGCCGCCTTCAGCAGCAGCTCGTGGTCGATCCGCTCGTAGAACTTGCTGGTGTCGAGATCGACCGAGGCGCCCTCGAACCCGCGGGGCCTGGCCAGCCCGAGGTGCAGGTTGTGCATGCAAGCCGCCCTGTCGCAGCTGGCGTCGGCGCTGCAACCCAGATCTCAGGCCGCGCGTGGTCGGCCCCCCATTTGGCGCAGTAGCACCTGCGGGTGCGCCCCAGAGCCGCAGCCAGAAGGCCATCCGACCTATGGGCCGCCAGCCTCCGTCGGACTTGCCCAGGAACACGATCAGCGTCGCGAAGAGGCCCGAGGGTCTGGGGCCGCGCCCCCAGGCCGCGAGCACTTCCGCCACTCGGTCCATGAACGGAGCCCCCGGCAACAGCAGCGGGTGGGACGCGTCCCATTTCAAGGCGGTCCTCAGCACCTCCGTGCCCGCGATGGTGGGCAGGTCCACGGTGGCCGCCCTGCGCGACGGGGGAGTTGGCGCACGGCCCCCGACGAGCTGCCCGGGCTCGCCGGGGGGCCCCCTGTCCAGCCATAGCCTCTTCCAGTCCAGCAGCATCTGGCCCAGCGCAGCCTGCTCCGCCGGCGTCGCGGGGGGGAGCTCGGCCGACCCCTCGCCCATTGCGGCAGGCAGCTCGGCATGCCCGCGCTCGCTGGCCGCGCGCGGCCCGCGGGCTCCAGCGCCCAGGGCGTCGCCCACGAACTCTTACCAGCGTCGGCGCGCCGACTGGGCGCCCGCTCTGGCCTGGTTGGTCGTGGCGACATCGATGGCCCCCATGGAAGCTGCCAGCACTCGTGGGCGCCTTCGCCCATCACCTTCTCTAACATCAGCCTCGTGCTCTCGCCCGAGGACGTCGAGCAGCGGCGCCGGGCGAAGTTCGGCGCCAGCGAGAAGACGGCCTCCTCCAGGCGCTGTACGAAGGCCCGATGCCCCGCCGCCGCCGAGGCAAGCTGCCGCGCAAGCCTGCCAAGCGAGATCCACCACCGCGCGAGGGGGCCACCTTCCGCGCCGTCTCCGTGCGCTGGCGGTCCTTCAGGCACTGCTTGACCCTGCGGACCCCTCGGGGCCGTCCTCGGCACTGAGCGCTGCTAGCCTCGATGCTGGGGAGTCCGATCAGATGCTGTCTGTCGCGTCGCGGAACTCCCGAACCGCCGGGCCGGGGAGGCCGCGCTCATCCGAGGGTGGCGCTGACCACTGGAGAGCTGCCGCCGCCGCCGCTCCTCGGGCCTTCGCCTCGGGCGCCGCAGCCGCCGCCAAGTCAAACCCCCGCGGCGCCTGCAGCACCCGAGCATGCGCCGCGGCCCCCAGCTTCTCGAGCGAGAGGCGGACGGGCACGTGCGGCTGCGTGGCGGCGGGCCTCAAGGCCACCACAGTGGGCCCGAGGGCCGCCAACGAGGTCGAGACCACGAAGAAGTCATACATTTTGTCCAGGCAGGTCGGAAGCTGGGCTTCCAGCGCCGCTCCTCCGATCGCACGTTGCCACCGCGGGCCTGCTAGCTCCTGCGGCTCCAGGTTCCAGTTGCCTCCGACGATGAAGGATCCCCTCAACTCCTTCAGGGGGGCCTGAAGAGCCCCAAGCAACTCTAGGTCCAGCCAGGAGAGCATGGCCGAGTACTCGAGGTAGGCGCAAACCACCACCGCCACAAGGTCTCCGAAAGCAGCTCTGCGTGCTCGGACCCTGGACGAGAGGTCGCCGCCCGAGTGCTGGTCCAGCTGCGCCGCGCCGCGGAAGCTGGCGGTCAGGATGCCCGCGCCCGAGGAGACTTCCTGCGCCTTCGGCCCCGTGCGCTTGCAGGGGCCGGCGCCGCCTGGAGCCCGTTGCGCTTGCACCAGCCATGCGCAGCGGAGACAGCCTCCTCGCCCAAGGACCTGGTCTCCTGCACCAGGAAGAGGTCATCCTGGGCCCCCTTGTCGCGAAGGTGCTCGATGCCCGTCCGAGTCTGGGCTCAGGAGGAGCCGTTGATGGTCACGATGCTCGCCGCTTTCAGCTCGCGGGGGACCAGCTCGGCAAGCGCCAGCACCTGAGCTCCAGCCAACGGGCCATCCCAACGTGGGCGAAAGGTGTCGCTGAGCTACTCCGACCGCGCCAACGGCGCTGCCTGGCACTGTGGCCAGAGGGCCAGCATCAGCAGCCGACGCCACCAGGTCTTGCACAGCGCCTGGCTGCACTCACAGCCACGGGCCCGCCGCAGGCGGCCGCCGCTGAGCCTGCCCGCGTTCGGCGGCTGGCTGTGCGGGTGGCCCCAGGTCGATGTCCGAGTCGGAGTCGATGTCCCCGCCGTCCAACAGGCAGGAGTCTCCCCACCTCTTCCGAGGCCGCGCCGTGGCTTCAGGCTCCTGCAGGACGAGCATCTCCTCTTCCGCTTGCAGCTGCTGCGTGGTGAGCTCCAATGCCCTGGCGAAGTTGCCTACCGAATGCGCCGTCGGGATCGTGCGCGTCTGCAGGAAGAGCCCAGGCACGGCCGTCAGAGACCCGCAGCCGCTCCTGACTCGCCTTGGCATTCGCAGCCTCTTCCTCCACCGCCGTGGGGTGGTCTTGCGCCTCCCTCTGGCAGAGTTCGGCATCCTCCAGCCTGTCGTGCGCCGCCTGCAGGGTCGCCTCCGCTTCAGAAGCCTCTGAGGTGGCTGCTGCAAGGGCCTTCCTCGCCCCCGCCGCCTTGCGCTCAGCCTTGCTGGCCGTGTTGGCTGCCTTGCGCAGCCTGGCCGCTGGCGACAGGCCCGCCTCCTTGTCTGCGGCCAACGCAGCTGCCGCCTCCTCCTTCTGAGCGCGCAGGTCGGCCAGCCGTTCCGCCACGAACTCATCGCCGCCACCGCCCGGGCTGGGGAAGGCCTCCAGGTGCTCGATGGCCCGCTGAAGCTCGCTCGGGACGGCCGCGCAGCCGCTGGCGAGGCCTTGCGACCCTTTCCTCCTCCTGATGTGGCGGGGCTGGCGGCAGCGGCAGCTGCAGCTGCGGCGCGTGCCTTACTGCGGCCCCGCTTGCACTTGCCAGCCTGGACGAAGCCGTCGGCGTTTGGCTCGGGCGGCTGGCTGGCCACGCGCCTGACCGCCCACGGGGGGGGGGGGGGCCTGGCATGACAGCCGAAGCACCGCGGGCGGGCGCAGTGTAAGGAACCCTAGGATAAGGAATCCAGGGTGTGGAGGCCGGTGGAACTCCAACCGAAGCTTGGCCATGGGTATCACCGCCACCCTCATCAGATAAGGAACCCTCCAGGGTCTGCAGCCTCCTGGGTGCATTCCTTAACCAACGCCCCCACCTCAGTCAGGATTTACCGAAGCCAGATGCGGGTACGAAGAAGGATGAGGGCACACGCCGCTACGCACTCGGTGGGCTCCGCTCTCGAGATTCTGGCGAACTCCTGCTGCCAACTGCGCGCTCCTGCCCGTCCCGCTCTGACTGCGGCAGGCCAGTCCTGCACGCAACCGCAGACCACGACCGCCGTGGCGTTGCCGCCGAACGCGTCGTCGTAGAGTGCGAGGTCTGCGGACGGCGGGAGCGAGCCGGGGCTCCGACCCCCGCCCCGGGCCATCCTGCCGGCCCTGGGCCACCGCCTGTGCGGAGGTGCCCTTGGCGGCGCCCTCCCCCCACCCCGAGGGATGGGCAGGACGAGGTGGCGGGCACGCGCTGGCGCCGTGGGCCGAAAGGATCAGCGCTGCTTGGCAAGAGGTGGGGAGGTAAGACGGGGCCAGGACGAGGATGAAATCGGGTGAGGATGAATCGAGAATCTCTGAGACCCAGTGAGGATAGATCGAGAATCTCTGAGACCCGGCGGCCCTGGAGGATGTCTCGGGCGCCGCGGCCCTCTCAGAGCGTTCCGGGTCGCTCTGAGACCCTTCCGGAACGCTCTGGAACGGATGCATCCTCGTCCTCACCCCGTCCGACCTTTGGCTCCGGGGTCCGCGCTGAAGGGCCCGCTGCCTCACAAGAGCGGCCAGACCGTCCGGGGCGGGGCCGCCGCTGGTCACGCTGCACGGCTTCGGCGCCGTGCACGCACTGGCAGCCTGCCAGGTCTGGGAGTCTTGGAGACTCCCTGGGGAGGAGCTGCTCCGAGCCGTTCCCTGTCGATCTCGGCAGGATTGCCAATGACGAGAAGCAGCGACCCCAGACATCTCGCCGCGTCATGATTTGGTCGTGGCGTTCTCACCTGGAGCTCTAGACCCCTTGCCTGGGACCGTCTGTTCATCTTTGGTCGATCTCGTTGACGATCCTGGGGCCAAGACAGGCACCCGAGGACCCACAATTAACTGAGGACGGAAAGGCCAATACTACTTGTCTCCTGACGCCAGAAGTCTTGGAGCACGGCTGAGCGGAAGCTGGCGGTGAGACCAGGGGGGAAGTGAGACGTGGCGGGTCTTCTCAGAAGGCTCGGAAGGCCCGCAGCCTTCAGAGAAGCTTCTTAAACCTTCCCCGAAAACCCCGAAAACCGATCAGAAGGCCCGAGGGCTCATGAGATACCCCGCCGCCTTCCGAGAAGGCCGTCTCCTCCGCACTTCCCCCCCCCTTGCTCGTCGCAAACAATCACTGAGGAAGAACCGCTGAAACTAGTTTTGCTCGTGGCGCCAGAAGTCTTGGTGCACGGTTGAACGGCAGGACGCCCTGGGTGGGGGGACGCGCACAAGGAGGTACATAGAGGGAGGGTGAAGGCTTCTTAGAAGGAGGCTTTTTCTTTTTCTTAGAAGGCACCGGCCTTACATCTGCAGATAAGGCCCGCGCCTTCTGAGAAGCAGGGGCGCTTCTAAAAGGTCTCCCCCTCTCCCCCCGTGCCCCCTGCTGCGAAGGCCTGCGAAGTGTGGGAAACCTGGAGCCACCACGAAAAACCCTCCTTTTCTGTGGTGGCACCAAATTTCCCACGATTCCGCACTGTGGGAAGCCCATCTCCGGACGACTGCCCCCTCCTGCGCGTGGCCGACCCCCTGGCGAGGGGCGCGAGCGGAGACGCCGCCCCCTCCTCTCGACTGCTGCCGCGGCGCTCGCGGCGCCTGCCGCCCGAGGCAGCCCCGTGCGACAGCGCAGCGGGGCCCCAACGCCAGAACTCCACGTCCTAATCCTCCTCCTCGTCCTCGTCCCCCTCCTCCTGCTGCTTCTCCTCCTCCTCCTCCTCCTCCTCCTCCTCCTCCTCCTCCTCCTCCTCCCCCTCCTCTTGCACCCCCTCGTCGTCTTCCTCCGCCTCCTCCTCCGCCTCCGTCTCCTCCTCTTCCCAAGTCGCCTCGAGACCTCGCGTTTCGCGCCGTGCGAAGCCCGAGTATCTACGCACCCTCGCACCGCCCCCTGGAGAGAGAGAGAGAGAGAGAGAGAGAGAGAAAGAGAGCCAGATGCACAATCTATATACACATGCATAAGCATATACGTAGTTATACATATACATATACATATACATACATATATATATATATTTATATATATATATATATGGAGACTGAGAGGGAGAAAGATAGAGCGACAGAGGGAGAGAGAGAGAGAGACCTTTCACGCTAAGGCTGCGGGTGACCAAATCGCCCTGCGGAGGACGAGGGATACGAGGAGGGGGTGGCTTCGACGAGCTCGCTCTTGGAGGGGCTGGAAGCTTTCAGCTGTTTCGAAAGCATTACGAGCTCTTCAGGGGGATGTAGGAAGTCCAAGAGAGAATGTGATAAGAATGACAAGGGAAGAAGAAGGGAAGAAGGCGAGGACAGCCCCCCTCGCGGCAATAATGCAAAATGCTGGTGCAACAACGGGGAGCCCCTTGAGCGCTACCCGGGGGCGTAAAGCTCCCCAAACCATCGGCGACTGCCGAACATTTAATACACACGACGGCACCAACTACCTACACGAATGATCAAATAAACCGCGTTGCCTGCAACATTCTGCAATTAAGTAAGGTGGGACAGCGAATGAGGGGTGCGGGGCACAAGCAAACGCGAGACGACGATGACGAAGCCGACGATGGAGCATGAACCCCGAGAGCGGCATCAACACAGTACTCACGAACGCGTGCCCTGATCCAGGCGCGCGCTGGCAAGACTCGCACCGATGCCCAACGCGAGCGGAGCGGAGCAAAAACCAGAGAACATGTAGAGAAACCAAAGGCCAACGTAGAGAACATGTAGAGAACATGCAGGGGCAGGGCAACTACAGGCCCGACGTGCAGGTGAGCAACGAGAGACAGTCAAGCCTGCGGCTACGGAAGATATCGGCGTGAACGGCACTCATGCAGGCTCGCCAAGGCCTGCAGCACTGTCGCGGCAGGGCGCAGCGGAGCCCTGGAGTGGCCTGGACACCTTGGGAATAGTCACTACTCGCAAAAGGCCTGGATCCGCCGCGGGGGATCTACGATAAACTACTTCGAAGCAGACATATGTTTTTTTTTCGGACGTTAGCGAGTAGGCACTTTGCGAGTAGTGGAACGCGCTCGGCGAAGGAAGGCGACAGACAACAGCATGCCCGCGGCGTCACAGCCAAGACGGGGTCGCGGCGACATGCGGCCGCCATGGGGACCAGCAGGGTACGCAAGCAAGAACAACACGAACACCCACCTTGCAAATTGAAAAGAGAAAAGGTAGGAAAGCAAGAAGAGCAGCCTCATCATATGGCTCGCCACCGGCAGCGCCACCCTCCGACCTTGTCCTTGAGGGTCTAAATAGAAGCCGATATCTTGGGTAATGGTAATAAGCGTAGTCGTCGCTGTGGTGGTGGCAGAGTCCATACCGGTCATGGCAAGTGTGGTGCCGGTTTCGGCGAAACGGTAGCAGCGCAATGCTAATAGCGGCCCTCGTAATAGAAGTGGTACTGGGTCTAAGTGGTTGCCGTCCTTCTCCTCAGGAATCCTATGCTGCCATATTTCTATCGTGGATGACCAGGTCGTATTGCTGCACGTCGCACTGGGTAACACTTGCTGCTCAATGACGCGGTGCTCGTCGCATTGCCCTTGCCAGTCGTGACAGGCCCAATCGGGCTGCCGCTGAATGTCGTGATTCTGTCCGCCCGCGTGGTGTTCATTGGCGTGGTGCCCGTAGGATTGGTCGGCTGCACAAATTCGCTGAGCACCCCGCTCACCCGTAGCTGGGTTGCGTCTGCAACCGCAGCGTTGGGTGTGCGCCGAAGCCTGCGCCGCGCCGAGAGGGCGCGGGCGCCGCGAGACCTCGGTGCCGGTCGCAGCACGACCCAGCAACGGGCGAGAAACGAAGTGGGCACGGGCGGGTCAAATCCCGAGCCCGGGGCGCGCGCCCCAGGCACACACAAACCTGTGGTACCTGCGCGCGCCGCGGCGGGCAGCGGCCGCGCGCGGGGACGCGCGGGCCTGCCCACATCGCCCGCGTCCGCCGCGCGCGCCTGGGGCCAGCGAGTGCGTGCGATGGAACCAGGGGCCGAACTCGTTCCATACACGCAAATTCGCTGAGCACCCCGCTTACCCGTAGCTGGGTTGCGTCTGCAACCACGGCGTTGGGCGCGCGCCGAAGCCTGCGCCGCGCCGAGAGGGCGCGGGCGCCACGAGGCCTCGGTGCTGGTCGCAGCACGACCCAATGCAACGATGCGACCAGCGCCGTGCGCCGCTCACCCGTTGCGCACGCGGAGCGCGGCGCTCGGGCGCGCGCCGGGATGTCGCAGCCACGCTAGGTGTCTGAGCTGCTGTCAGAGCTGTCCGAGCAGTCGGACGCGGCGTTGCGCGCGGCCGCTACCCTCTCACTTTCGACCCCCTCTCACTTTCGACCCGGACGCGGTCGATGTAAGCCAGGTAGGCGTTCGACGCCCAGCCTCCACGTTCCTTCGTTACTGCGGTCGGTGCACCCGCGCGATCGATGTCATCGGCGTGCCCCCTTGTGCGCGCGAGAGGGGCGGAGGGGTGTGCGCGCCGAGTCGCGCGGGCGGTCGCGGGTCGCGACCTTCGTATGTCGTGGGTGCCGAATAGGTTGGCACTGTCCACGCCTATCCTGGACAATAGGGACCGAAGGATACGCCGGGCATCCGACCCTGAGAACTGCGCGAACGGCTGAGCGCCTACTGCTGTGCCGCGCAGCAACGGAGGCAGCGCGTGCACGGCGCACGTCGCGGCGTTCGCGCGGCACCAACACCTCCGGCGGAGCATCGACGCGCACGGCTTGTTCTTCCGCCTTGGCAACCAGAGGAGTGCCTCGTCTGCCGATATGGCCAACTCCGCCTAGCGCGTTCGGCGCGTGCGCGGGCGCCCCAGCGCGCGCGCTTCCAGACGGCGCGGCCCGCCGCGCGGCCGCGCGACAGAGTGTTGCCGCACCACCGGATGGGTAAACACTCGGATGGTAGGAGAAGCAGGAATCTGTACGTAATTAGAAACATGGTGGATGCCACCTGCGCGACCGCTGGGTTGACTGGCGAATGCCGCGCGGCGGCCCCGCCTTTTCTTCTTCGCTGCGACCACGTAGGCCAAGTAATTGCGCAATCATAGCGTCACGAACGAAGCGCGGTTCGCGTGGCGTGTGTTCGCCGCGCCGCACGCTGGCTGCCTTGGCCTTCCTGGGCGCGCGACGCGCGGCCTCGCGCGCGCGGTGGCGCGGGGGGCCGACACCAGAGCAGCCGTCTGTTGCCGAAGGCGCTCGTGTCCAGGCGTAGCACTTCGCGCGCTGTCTGCACGTGCCCGCAATAATTCCGGAACGTGCCCGCGCAAGAGAAAGTGCCCGACCAGCACAACAGATCGTCCTGGGCGCACGCCGCAGATTATAGGAGTCTGCGGGCCGCGCAGGAGGGGTTGCGCGGATTGGTCGCGCCTCGCTGGGCGGCAGCGCGAGATGCCGGTCACGTCGAAATTACGTCTATCGCGAAATTGAGCCAGCACCGCACACCGCTCTTCAAAGATTGGCGGGTGGATGGTATAGCTCTGACCAGGACCTCCAATCGGGCCCGTTCCGCCCATTCGCGCCGCTCCCCCTACGAGGGCACGGGGCACGCAAGCCACTGCGCGTTGCGACGCGGTCCCCCTGGCACGGGTGGCGAGGGCGGTCCTGGCCGCGCCATCGCCCTTTCGAATGCAGGCGCTATCGCTGTCAGGCGCTCTGGAGAACGGCTCCGCGCATCCCCGCTACGCGCGGAAGAGGGTCCCGCGGTGCACAGGCGATCGAGCTCCGACAGGAGGGGTGCTGGCAGGACATGCAGGTCTGCGATGCACCTCAGCTGCGCCCCGACGAGATCCTGGTGGGTCTCGAACCCTTGCTCCGCCAGCACGCTGGCCGCACGCGCGATATCGGAGGCATCCCCTGCGCGCCGGCGGGCGCGCGCGCGCGCACGCCGCGGGCGCGCCAGCCGAGCAACCTTTTATTCGGCACTGGTGTAAATCGCGGGCGAGGCGAACCGATGCGACACTGCCTGTGCGGCGAAGACGCCGACCCGCGCCCGCGCGCGCCGCTCGCCTAGAAAACGCTTCGCGCCTCTTGATATGCCGGTCACCGCGTCGCGCCCAGGGGGCGGCCCCGGGGGCGGTCGGGCCAGCGCGGCCACCCGCGCGAGTCGACGGCACTCTTCGCTCGTGCCAGCCCGATCGCACCAGCCGGCGGTTTCGCCGCCGCGCCCCTGCAGCTGCATGAGAGAACAGCAGCCATGCCGAACGCATAGAGCCGCGGCCTCGGCCGCTGCCGCATCGCTGAAACGCCCTGGGAAGCTACGGCGAAAGTCGCGGGCGAGCTCCATCTTGCGCAATGCCGGCTAGCGTGGCAGCCGGTTCCGCTTGCGCGCGCGCGCGCCCCGCGGTGCGCGCACGCGGGGCAGTCTTCCAAACATGCAGCACTCGCGGGCGGTGGCCCACAGCGGAAGGCCTCCACGAGCTGTGCACGGACCCTCTTTCCCCCCAGACGCGAGAGCAAATCCCGCTCCTCGCGGCTGGGAAGGTCGGCCAGGTTCCTTGCCGACTCCACACGCTCTATCCCCGCGTGGACCTGCCGCGGTGGCGTGGCCGCGCGCGCGTGTCTGGCGGCGCGCGGTTGCCGCGCTGCCTGGAGCGCCACTACCGCCGACCAGAATTGGTGCACGAGAAAATTGTGGTCGCGTGACTTTGCGGCGCCCTTCCTGAAAGTGCACTCAGCGACGCTGTTGTCTGAGAAAAAGACCACGCGGCGGCCGGCGAGCGCGCGTGCCCACGTGGACAGAGCCACGCACTGCGCCAGCATCTCGAGCGCCGCGATCTGCTGATCACTGCGGGCGCGCAATCCGCTGCACCAATCGCGTAACGCCCGACGCGCGCGCGCGCCGCGGACCGTCGCGCTGAGACCTGAGAATTTCTTCTGGCGGGGCCATGTCGGCCCACTCGAACGTGTCTTCTGTGAGTAAAATTGCGGCGAGTCGCGCCGGGCTGCCGCGGGCGTCCGCCAGCACGAGCACCGGCGGGCGCGCGTCGCGGCATCGCCAGGGCCGCGCGCGGGCGATGTCCCGTGCCAGTACGTCTCGCCACCAGCGCAGCGTGTCGCTCGCGTGTCCCGCGAGGCGGGGCAGGGAACCGCATGCCTGGTCGAAGAGCGGTCGCGCCATCGAGCGCCCGGCGCGCTCGAACACGTGGCAGCATGCCCACGACAGGCGACGCGCCATCTTCGACGCCTCGCCGGCCGTGAGCGCGCCTGACCTCAAGGCGCCGCTGATGACGGCAATCCACTGCTTTACTTTATCGTCGTCGGGCTTGACGTGGAAGCCCGATGCCGACGACCGGACGCGCAGCCCCAGGATCACGATCGACGGGCCCCACGCCATTTTTCGGTCCTGCATGGCTTGGCCCTAGGAGAGCGCGCACCAGCCTCGCAAAGCACTTGTCGGCGTGCTCCGCGAGGCCCTTCCTCTCAACCGAGAAGAAGTCATCAACGTAGCGCAACGCCGGGAGCCACAGCAGCTTGCGCGCCGCGGCCGACAGGAAGGCGCCCGCGCGCTCCCATCCGTGGACGCAGGCCAGGCCCCCGAAAGGCAGCGTGATGTGCTGGGCGGCCATGACACGCCCGCGCAGGCGGTAGGTTACCCATGCGACCGCGCGGTGCCTAGGCAAGACCGGCACGCGCCTGAAGGCGGAGTCCACGTCCGCTTTCCAAAATTCGAGTTCAATCGAAATCTGCGCGCGCACGGGATTGACGCGCCGCTGCAGGCAGGATTGCGCGCGGCGCACCTCCTCGTGAAAGGCACTTGCCAGTGCAACCAACTGGTCTATCGCGTCGTGGCGCCATTCTTCCTCCACGCTGGTAGCGCCGTTGACCCTCGCGCGAGAATAGTCGTCGACGCATCGCACCTGCGCTGCGGCGCGCGGGCGCGGCCGATGCCAGGCCGCGCGGCGCGCAAGCCTTTGGGAAGCCGTCTGGCTTGTTCCCCTGCACTACTGAGAAGCGAGGTGCCAAAATCTTATCGTGCAGTGCCAAATCGTCGACCGGCACTGGCGATGTCATTCGCCCGAGTGCGGCGTCCGCCACTGCCCCAGCATGCAATTCGGCAGCGTGAGCGTCGTCGCGGAGACTAGCAATGATCGCCGCATTCTGCGCTTCCGCGCGGCCCATTAGATCGCTGACGGGCTCGCGCTCTTCGCGGGCCACGCGACGCTCGGCGACGCCGGAGGCTGGCAGCGCGCCCACGAACGGCGCCCCTTCGCGGAATAGGCGCTCAACGTCGTCGGCCCAACCGATCTCGGTCGCGATGGCGCCTAGGGTCGGGCCGTCGACCTCGGAGACTGCGGCTCTGGCCGCCGCGCCCACGCCGTCCAGACAGGCCCGCTGGGCCCCCGAACGTCTCGACTCGCGGCAGCGCGCCTCTATGGCTGTAATCGCGGCCTCCCTTTCGCTGAAGATCTGCCGCGCGGCGCGTGCGGGGTGGCGCGCGCGAGTTGCGACTGTCGCGCCTGCTGGCAACTGCGCGACTTTGCCCAGTCGACACAGGCGCGGAGATCGTCGTGCAGGGGCGCGGCGTCTTGAAACCACGCCGTGCCCTTCGAAGCGGCGTTAATGACAAAGTCGATCTTTGCCTTGTCTTCCCCCTGCGACGCTGCGGCGCTGGCGCGCGGAAGGCGCGGGGCATCGCGACCGCGCTCTCCGCCTCGGCGCTGGACGCCAAGTCTTCAAAACGCGGGAGCCACGAGCCCGCCGCGGCACTGCTTGCAGCGTTCCGCCCGTCAGGTACTGGCGCGCCCCGGTCTTCCGACGGGCACATTGCCCCAGAGGCCGTCACTGGCGCCCGCGCCCGCCGGCCGACGGCCCCCAAGGGTTCGGGGCGCCCGCGCGCGACGGAAGCGCGCCGCGCCTGTGATGCAGAGAGAGAGACCTGCCATCTGGCAAATTCGGCGCGGGTATGCCCGCGCTCTCGCGCTCCGCCAAGCCTGGGCGCGCTTTCCGCGCGCGAGCGCGCGCTGCCGGCCGCGCGACGGTGCTCGCGCCTCAATCCTCGCGCTTGCGCTTCGGCGTGCGCGGCTGCTCTGTGCCCCGCGCTGCGTCGCGCTTGCCTTTGCCCTTCGCGTGGGCCCGCGATTCCCAGGACATGCCCCAGCTCGTGGGCTCCCAGGACTTGCCCCAGCCCATGTCGCTCTCGGCATGCTGGGACTTGCCCTTGCCTTTCCCCTTGGACTCCGCATGGGGGGCGCCCTTGCTGCTGCCCTTCTGCTGCCGATCGGAGAGGTTGGGATGCCCGCGAGCCGTGTACTCGCGCTCGGCGCGTATGTACAGGCTCTGCTCTTGCTGCAGCGCGTCGCGGTTGACGTTAAAGGAGCTGGAGCCACTGGCGCGATCGGCCCACTCCCGCCTGGCCAGCTCGTCATAGATGACCGCCAGGGCTGTGGACTTGTGCACCCCGCGCGCCTGCCCGCAACGCGCGCGGGCGGCGGCCGGCCTCGGCCGCGAGACCAGGGAAGGGAGTTCGCCTGCAGTGCGATCTGCATGACGACGTCCTGGTGCGCCATCGCGGCGGCCAGTTCAATCTGGCCCGTGAAGCTCGCGGCCAGGGCCCGCCGGTCGAATACGACCGACCAGGGCATGAGCGACAGCCCTCGCGAGGCGGCGGCTCCGCCCAGAATGCGCGCGCCGAAAGAGCGCGCCTTCTTTGTTCGCGCCCGCGCAGCCCTGGCCGCCGCGCTTCTCCACCGCCCAGTGTGGCAGCCACTTCTTCAAATCGCTGTAAATGAACGGTCTCGCGATCCCCTTCGCTTGGGCCGCTTTGACCTGCGCCGCTCCGAAGCGCCGCGTGCGAACGCTGAGCGATGCACCGCGCGCGCGTGGGCGCCTGGCTGTCGAGCCAGTCGCACGACGCCGGCGACGGCCAGCAAGCAGACGGCAAATCGCTGAGGCGGACGTCGCCCAGCTTCGCGCCGATGTCGACGTGCGCGGCCGCAGTCGGCTTGCGCGCGAGTGCGTCCACTAGCGCAGCGACAGGGTCATTCGACCCCCGCGCCGCCCCGTCGTCGCCGCGGGCGGCGGCCATGCGCCCCGCCTCGGCCCTGGCGGCGTTCTCTGCGGCACGCTTGACGGCACGGTCGAGGAAGGCTACCTTCCCACCGTTGAGGCCGCCCTTGTCGAACGAACTCTCATGAATGTTGAGCCCGACTAGGTCTTGTTCAACCTGGCACGCGCTGTGCGCGACAGACGGACCGAGAAAGCGCGCGGCGCTCGCCGTGACAGAATTCGCGCGAAGTGCTGCAATGACGTCGCGGAGGTATTCCTCGTCGCGCTCTGCGCGCGCGTCGACGCCAGACAGAAAAGCTTGCAAATCCGCCATGGGTGCGAGCGGGTGCCGCCTGTTAGCGCGTATGACGCGCTCGTGCGCACTCTGTCCGCGCTCGGCTGCAGCTCGCGCACCGAAGCCGACCGCGTACACGCGGGCCTCGTTTGGCCACCTAAATGACGCGCGCTAAGCGTGCACGGGGGGGGCGTAGACGTCGAATTGCGTCTTAATCTGACCTCGTTCGGTCGGTCGCTCGCTATCCTCGTTCGGATGCTGCGTAGACGTCGAATTGCGTCTGATCGGACCTAGTTCGGACGTTCGCTCGCTATCCTCGTTCGGATGCGGCGTAGACGTCGAATTGCGTCTTAGTTTGACCTCGTTCGGCCGTTCGCTCGCTATCCTCGTTCGGATGCGGCGTAGACGTCGAATTGCGTCTGATCGGACCTTGTTCGGTCGTTCGCTCGCTAACCTCGTCGGATGCGGCGTAAACGTCGAATTGCGTCTTAGTTTGACCTCGTTCGGTCGTTCGCTCGCTATCCTCGTTCGGACGCGGCGTAGACGTCGAATTGCGTCTAATCGGACCTAGTTCGGTCGTGCGCTTGCTAACGTCGGACGGCTGCGTCGTAGACGTCGAATTGTGCGATGGAACTAGGGGCCGAACTCGTTCCATACAAACGGTGGATGAAAGGATCCAGCGGCACTTCATATTAGTGGTACCAGTGCACGTCCTGCACAACAGCGTGAAAAAGTGATGAACATCATCCTGCCATGGCTGTCCAGGTCGCGCAGGAGGAGGAGAAGAGGGGACGACGAGGAAAGAGGGAGGGAAGATGCAGGGAGGACGAGGAGGAAGGGCGGCAGGACGATGAGGAGGCAGATCGCCAAGAGGAATAGCTCGCCAATCTTAACATCAATGGCCCCGTGGCGAATCAGCTGCTTGCCTTGAAGTGCGATCAATCGAACGAGCCTCTGGCTGGAAGAAGCCGGTTTTGCATGACTGATCCTCCTCTAAACATGAAGTCTATCACTACCCTTCGAAGGCTCTGCTGATCCGAAGGGACAGGGGCGAGTTTTGGGAAATGCCCACCTGGGAAGGGTGATCGACGGACCTTCGAAATCACTCCGAGGAACATATCAGAGCAGAAACCATGCTTCTGCGAGCCGGGCCTCAGGCCGCAGACGCGACAACGGGCGCCCAGGCTCCTCATCCACGTCAGGGAGATGCATCCCCCACTCCAGCTTGTTCAAACCACCGTCCTCCATGAGTGGGGGATCTGAGAAGTTCCACCTACGCGCGCTCCCACTCAACGCGGGTCATGCTTCTCCGGCCCAGGCGAAGCCATGTCTGGAGCCTTCTGCCGAGTGCAAGACAGCGATCGATTCCGCAGGCCTGCAGCGTGACAACACACACACACACACGCACACGCATCCTTCTGCAGAGAATTTCACGCGGAAAACCCCTGCGTGCGCACGCGCGCCGGGCGAGAGAGGCGCCGATCCGCAGCCCGATTCCAGACTGGGTCTCTGCCCCGAACCACTCGAGCAGGCCCGGGCCCACCATCAGGGAGCCAGTTCTGGCCTGCCGAGAGGCCTTCCTTTGCAGCATCCCGAAGCTACCAGGCTATCGCTGCCGAGGAGGAGGAGGAGGAGGAGGAGGAGGAGGAAGAGGGGGAGGGAGGGAGAGGAGGAGGGAGAGGAGGAGGAGCGAGCAAGCGTCCGTGGCGCCACTTACGACGGCCGCGGTGAGCCCCTCAGAGCGGCGACGTAGTTGACGTCACGGGCGTCGAAAAAGACAACGAGAGCATCAGCACCACCGTGAACGATGCCCTACGGGATGAGCTCGGGGAAGGCCGCGACATCATTACCCAGAACAGGAACCGAGGATCGGCCGTCCTCCATGCCGATAGTGTCCAAGTTGCCGTGCCCCTGTTCGGTGGGCTCGGTGGGCGGAACGTGAAGGCCGCGAAGGCGTCTGAGACCGCGCATTCCGAGTGATGGACCAACTCGTCGATGGACGAGGGTTGGAGAACAGACACCGGAGGGAACAGCTGGGGCACCAGCAGCCGTATCAACACCACGCTCGGAATCATCAGAACGTCCTGAGGCGCCATGAGCACGTCCTAGCCAGCATGCTGCATCTGGACGTCGATAGGGGTCTTGAGTCGCCTCCCCGATAGGAGTAGAAGAGCTTTGCTCGAAATGGGCGAAAAGCCATTCACGAGCGGCATCATGTGGGTCATAGTCAGGGAACATCGCAAACCGGCCACCCCATTCAAGCACAGACATTGCGGCATTTAGCACCTCAGCGCTGTCATTATAGCCCCTTGCCCCCACGGTCGGATCTCTTACTTGTAACGGCTGAGGAAGACACACGTAGGCCGCACCATCATCACCATCGCGGGTCGATGTGGCCGTGGAGCCCAAGATGCCTCTCGCTGCCATTCCCATGAGGCTGAGCATGCGAAGGCGAAACTACAGCACCGTGATGAGTTTCCACAGCAGGAGGGGGCCCGGGACAGGCATGCGCTTGGCTAAGTAAATGTGGGCGTGCAGGGCCACCCTGCCATTCGCCTTGACGATGCGGAACAGCAGGAGTGGTGGCACCAAGCGGCTCAACAGCAAGGCCAGAGCCAGAGGGTGTCGTCGCTTCCATCCAGCGAAGAAGACCCCGATCATAATTGCGAGATGAGTTGGCAACTGGCCATGGCGGCATAGCTGTGCGGAGCCACTCGGATTGTCGCGGGGCCAGTTGAGCAGCGCGTCGCCAAGGAGGGACTTCCCCTCGAAGATGCACTTGCACTTGGGGACGGACATCATATCGTCCTCGAACAAGGGGTGTCCCTTGGCGAAACAGCGGGCGTGGCAAGATCATCCACCTCCTAGGTGTCGGCAGCTGCGGGAGGGGACACTTGGGACCCTCGCCAGTAGCCGCAACAAGGCGTCTGCATGGCCACCTGGGGGAGCTGGTGCGCGACGATGAGATTGAGCGGCAGGAGGGCGCCGCGGGGTCGATGTCGAGTTCCTCGAGGCTGGGCTTGCCAATCAAAAGCGGGCTGAGATCTGGGACGGCGGCGCTCAAGACATCACTGACCTCGCGGAGACAGCGGACACGCAGTGCAAAACCAATCGTGGGGGGTCAGGCCGGCAGCCCAGCCGCCTGGATCGACGCATAGCTCGGAGCCATGTGCGCCGTGCCGTCTGGGATGGAACTGCCCATGAAGGTGACGGCGCACGGCCCCCCCGAGGCTTGACTGGCGAGCGCCGCGCCGCAGGGCGCATTTTCTCGGCAGCCTGACGTCGTGGAGAGGCAGCGCGCGATCGCGAGGCCCTGAAGCCAGCTGAGAATTAAGCATGCCGTAACAGTCCGTGAACATAGTCCGCGCGTCAATCGAGCCACGACTGAAAAATCCCTCTTGGCGTCCGTGATGTAGAAAGATGCACGGAATCCAGCCGGTCGCCCTGCCTGCTGCTTGGTCCGCGAGGGTGCGGCGCGCCCTTTCGGCTCGCTGTGATGGACTCCCCAGTTCGCCGCTAACCTTCGGCGCGTCTAAGTGCGGCGTCAGGCGCGCCGCAAAACTGTCAGGATGCCACCCGCGAAATCGATCGAATCGGGCCCGGCGGCGATCGCACTCCACTTGGCGCCTGTCGGGGGGAGCTCCTCGAGGGAAGCGATGAGGTCAGCCCCCCTAGCTTCGCCAAGGCCCCAGGCCTCCTCGCAAAGCTCCGAGGACAAAGCGTCGAGAAGCGCAGGATACTCACTGAGAAAATATCGGCGGGCAAATGCGGTCGCACGCCGTGGGCAGGAGGTGCCCCCCGGACAGCCAGCGCTGGTGATAATTCATGCGCTCGTACTGGCCGAAGCAATGCTGGCCGCTCCGCGATGCCAATGGGCGTGCCTTTGAGCTGGGATTAGTCGTCGCACTCGTCCTCGCACCCAGCGCAAGAGGCCAGCGACGAAAGGCCCAGCACCGACGACGCGAGCGCGGCGGAGTAATCTCGCGCAAGGAAATTAAGCGCACCATCGTGGGGGGCCAGTAGAGCAAGACGATGTGCGAGGAAGATAGGGGCGCTCCGTGAGCTTCTTGGGCACGGACCACGCCAAATTGAACGCGGCTGCTGCTCCCCGAGCTGCCGCCGTCATCCTCAGGAAGTAGCGCGCGCGAGTTCTGGCGCATCGGGTTTCGAGGTTGAGCTCTCACATCAAGAAGGAGTTGATGCGCATGCCTCGATGCGGGACGCTGGTAGCGCGTCGGGCTGGAGGTGCTCCGGATTTGCATGTGCTGCCGTTGGGTTGCGCAGGCTGCCGCGTGAAAGTGAGCCGCCGTCTGCCAGCGGTTAAAAACATGCCGGGGCATCGTGGTCGCGAGCCGCCCGCTAGCCGCAAGCGCGGGACCGTGCCGCCTCGCACATGTCCCAGGCCCTGAACCAGAGCGTGCTGGGCACGCGTGTGGGCAAGGCCCAAACGCTCGAGGGGTGAGCGAGCAAGTGCGACCTGTCGGGGAGCACGATTAAATACGGAACGCGCAAGTCAGTCCAATGGCTGGGGTCAACCCACACCTCGGCTGCTGACATCAATAACCACTGCTCAGCAAAACTTTCCAAGTGATCTTGGACTTCCAGAGCCTCTTGATCGCGGCTTGCGCACCACCGACAAAGGGGTGCGTGGGGGGCGACCCCATGGATACCTGGCACGCGGCGAAGTAGACATGGAACTCACAAGCGACGGGGAAGAGCACATCAGGTCAAGGTTGCTGGGCTTCATACTTCGGGCGCTGCGGCGGCTGCTGCTCGCAGCCGAAGCGCGCGAACCACAGGGGGGGAAGTGCTCGATGAGGTCCATCGACGACGCGATGTTGCACAGCCGCGCGCGGAGGCGGCGGGATGCACGCGCGGGAGGCAGCGACTAGAGTGGCAGAGCGCGGGTCGGCCATGACATGCGAGGTCACGACGTCTGAAGAGCATGAGCCCGTAGTAGTGGCCTTGGACGCCAATTCCCACAGCTCTCCACAGCGGGCCAGCCTGCCACGACAATGAGATAGTCCGGAGAAGTCGTGGACGTCCACGATGTGGAGCTTAAAGATGGAATTCGAAAGGTAACGGGCCAGCTGGTCGCAATGTTGCCCACGTGGGCCTGTCAATCTTTCCCAGTATGCGGAATGATGTGGACCGCCCACTGGCCATTGATAGCCTCGACACGAGCAAAGGGCCGCGGAACGATGCGCAGGCGCATGCAAATGTGCTTCCAGCGATATCGAGGGAGACGAGCGAGTCCTTCAACTCACGCGTCAGGGAGCGCTGTGACCAAGTGCGCGACTTATAAGTTCAAATGGGGGAACTGCGTCAGCGCGGACCTGATGGAGCGAGAAACTGCGCGGCGCAGGCCTTCGCCTGCCTTCGGCCTGGCGATCGCCTCGTTGGCAGACGCGCGGGCCGCGGAGAGCAACTCGGTCGCGCGGGAGGGGAAGCGCTTGGTGCAGATTCCGTCCACCGTGCGCTGAAGCGTCTCCACGGATGCCCCGCTCCGCCAGAATAATGGGCACGGCCTCCCACTGGCGACCTGCGACGGAGGGCGGTGGCCACCGAGAAGGGCACGTTGCCTGTGCACCCAATGGAACAGAGGAGCATGCCCAGGAGATGTCTAAGGGGCTCCGCGAGAAAGATCCCGCGCTGAGGTCAAGCCACGGGGGAATCGAAGGGCCGCCTGGTGTCTAGAGTCGACGAGAGGCCAGCCGACTGAAGGCGCCAAGCGGAGATCGAAACGAGCGCGCCCAAGCAATATGTTTCCCTTCGAAAAACCTGGCGGGCATCGGGCGGAGCTGGGCAACCTGCGACAGCGCGACGGTGGCCCTCGCGTTGCAATTGTCGGCGGTCCTGGACGCGGCAAGAGGACTGCCGCCGACTGTCTCGGCAGCGCTGAAGCGGCCCGGCAGGCGCAATCATCAGACGCCGGTACCAGGGCGCAACCTCGGGCGCGCCGCTGCGCCGACGACCTGGGATGTCTCGGAGAAGGGGTCATGGTTCGCAAGGAAAGAGCGAAGTATAGCGCAATCTTCAACGGAATAAGGCGCATGGATGGGGGCGAGATTGAATCCCGGAAGTTTGAGGAGCGCGGCGACCATCTTCGCGGCTGCAAGCGCGTCAGCCAGGATTCCAAGGCAACGAATGTCGCGCGCGATCGCGCCTGCGTCGCCGGCGAAGGGCGCGAGCAATGCCTGCGCGGTGTTTCCAAACGCCTCTGGAGTTCCACAGGGAAGGCGCTGCGACGGCGGCGTAGATCAAGCCGCAGAGCGCGCGTCCGTGCACGACCCCCAAGGACGCCCGCAGCGCGTGCGCATATGAATTGTTGATCATCGCGACGGCCTCCAGCGCGGAGGAAAACTGTTCGACGACGGGGAAAACGGACCTGGGGGCACCGCTGGCACGAAGGACAATCCGCATGAGGCCCGGCGAGAGGCCAGGAAAGGCAGCGCAAAAAACCATGCGGCAATGAGCGCAGGAAGGGAAATACCTGGCGCTGACGGGTCGCAATCTACCCTGCAAGCCACGTCCAGCTCCAGCACAGTAACCCCGAAGTCTCATTGTAGACGAAGAGCGAACCCTCGCTGGGACCGTGGGGCCCAGCAGCCGAGACGGGAGCTGAATGCGGATTTTACCGCGGCAATGGTGATCTTGATATCTGGATTCCGATGGCCCGGCGCGCGAACTGCAGCGAGGGCTCAACGGCGCATTCAGGAAATGGGCTCGATATCTCCCCCACCCCGTTAAAACTTCGCCTGGGGAAAAACTTGCGACGCCTTGAGGATGAGTCCAAGAGAGAATCCACGCGCGAGCGTCCGACAGCACGTTGAGGTCCACCCCCGAGGCGCACCGTGCCAGATATGCGACGCAATCTAAACCTGGTTCAGTTGCGAAGCTTTTGCGCGCTGCTCTTGGAAAGGTCAGGGGTAGGCGGGTCGACCAGCGAGAAATCCATCGTGCCCATGTGGTCCGCGGCGCGCGGGGAGGCGAGCCCACCGTCAATCGGCGCGGCTCGGAAGAGCGGGGCCCAATGTTCGAGATATCGCTCGCGCGGTCCAATCTGGTCCGTCGCCGCGTCGCACGCCTCGCCGGAAGCCTCGGCGCCGCCGAGGAACACGAGCGTTGCCAAAGGGGGCCCGAGAGCAGCTTTGCGCTCCAAGTCGCGAAGATGGACGCCGACGCGGCCGAGGGGGGCGCGAGGGTGGCGGGAGCTCTCGTCAAACTGGCGCCTTTCGGCAACCGGCGCGGCGAGCAGGGCCGCCCGCGACCGTCTCCAGGGCGAGGAAGGACGAGGAAGCGAAACAAATCTGCCATCGACGATGAAAACTATCCCGGCAAAGCAACCGAACAGCGACGCGTATAAGCATATCTGGAAGCATTCCCCTTAAGATTCAGGTGAGAATCCAGTTGTAGAATTCTGCAGTTCTCGCCGTCGCAGTCGCATTCGCAATGACAGTCGCGGTGGCAACGGCCTTAGGACCCAATGGAATCCTAATAATTCCTGGGGATTTCTAAGGCATCCCCAGGCATCCTTAGGAATCCATAGGAATCCTTGCGAATTCTTAAGGAAACCTTAGGATGAGGCCGAGGCAGCTTCGGCCTGCCTCGGCCTCAGCCTCAGCTTCACCCTCAGTCTCAGCCTCAACCTGCTTCGGCCTGAGCCTGCCTCGGCCTCAGCCTCAGCCTGCCTCAGCCTCAGCCTGCCTCAGCCTCAGCCTCAGCCTCAGCCTCAGCCTTAGCCTGCCTCAGCATCAGCCTCAGCCTCAGCCTGCCTCGGCTTGCCTCGGCCTCAGCCTCAGCCTGCCTCGGCCACAGCCTCAGCCTCAGCCTTCCTCAGCCTCCGCCTCAGCCTGCCTCAGCCTCAGCCTGCCTCAGCCGCAGCTTGCCTCAGCCTCAGCCACAGCCTCAGCCTCAGCCTCAGCCTCAGCTTCAGCCTCAGCCTGCCTCGGCTTGCCTCAGCCTCAGCCTCAGCCTGCCTCGGCCTCAGCCTCAGCCTGGCTCAGCGTTAGCGTCAGCCTCTCAGCCTCAGCCTGCCTCAGCCTCAGCCTCAGCCTCAGCCTCAGCCTCGGCCTGCCTCAGCCTCAGCCTGCCTCGGCCTCAGCCTGACTCAGCCTCAGCCTGAGCCTGCCTCAGCCTCAGCCCGCCTCAGCCTCGGCCTCAGCCTGTCTCGGCGTGCCTCAGCCTCAGCCTGCCTCGGCCTCAGCCTGCCTCGGCCTCAACCTGCCTCAGCTCGGGCATTCGAAATATGGCACAGGACTTGTGTTCTGGGAACACGAAGAACAAGAAGTGGCCCACAGTTGGCTCCGGACATTCAAAATATGGCACAGGAAAAATGTTCTGGGAACACGAAGAACACGAAGTGGCTTACAGTTGGCTCCGGACAATGAAAATATTGCCTGGGAATGGTGTTCTGGGAACACGAAGAACACGAAGTGGCCTACGGTTGGCTCCGGGCATTCAAAATGTGGCCTGGGAGTGGTGTTCTGGGAACACGAAGAACACGAAGTGCCCTGCAGTTGGCCCCGGGCGTTCAAAATGTGGCATGGGAATGGTGTTCTGGGAACACGAAAAACACGCAGTGGCCTACAGGTGGCTCCGGGCATTCAAAATGTGGCCTGGGAATGGTGTTCTGGGAATGGATCCCTAAGGATTCTTAAGAATTCTTAAGGATCCCTAGAAAGGTTCCTGGGGCTGCCGGATCCTGCCGGCTTTGTCCGGCCCCCGCCCAGAACCCCCCGGGGCGTCAAGATGCTCTGTTTTGACGCCACTAGAAACCTATCAGCAAAAGCTGTTAAGTAAAAACGGCCGTCGTCTTGTGGTTCGCGCAACGCGTCGCAGCCAGCGGGTCGTCGTCGCGCCGCGCTGCCCGGGCGATCAGCAAGTTGAACAGATGAAGAACCCAGAGATCCATGGGCATGGCGAGGCGAAGCGTTGCGGACCTCCCGGCCCGCCTCGCGAAAGGCCCACCCGCGCAGCTCCGCCTGCCGACGCGGAGGGTTTCTCTGGAAGTAAAACTGCTGAACGGTGGACACAGGGAGGGATTCGAAGGCATTTGATTCAAAGATGCGGCGCGGGTTGCGGTGGAACTTCGTCGGCTTAGCGTCGCACTGCGAGGGACTTGCAGACCTGCGCAGCATGGCCACTTACGCGTCCGTCAGCCAGGGCATCGGGATGGGCCCGCGACGCGCGGCTCAGCGGCGAGCTGGCTGAGGGACTATCCTTAGGTGTGCAAAGTCAGAGCCATAATTTAATCATGTTTGTGTACGCGTGTGGTTATTGTGTTATTTGTTTGTGTGTGTGCGTGTTTTGTTTCAATGTTCCGTCCAGTATGTGTTTGTGTTTCCGTTGTGCTGTTGTATGTTTTGCTGTGTTGTGTTGTGTGTTGTGTTGTTGTTTGTGTGTTTTGTGTGTGTGTGTGTGTGTGCGTGTGCGTGTGCGTGCGCGCGTGCGCGCGTGCGTGCGTGCATGTGTGTGCGTGCGCGCGTGCGTGCGCGCGTGTGTTTTCGTTGTTTTGTTCCCGCGGGGGGGGGGGGGGGGGTCTGCCGCGGTCGATCGCCCAGGGGGTGCCCCTGAAAAGGGGGAAATTTGGCGGGGGCTCTTCCCGCGGGCGCCCCCGCTCGCCTGGGAGGGCGCGGACCGCCCGGGGGGGGCCCCGGGACGGGCCGACTCGCCCGGGGGGGCGTCGGTCCGAGCGGTGGAATCCTGGGGGGGTCTCTGCCGCTCAGTTCCCGGAGGTCTGGCGGGGAACAGCCCGCGCGAATCGCCCGGGGGGGTTCGCGGAGGCGAGGTAGCCCGGGGGGCGCCTCAGAGGACAGCGCACGCCGCGAAGGATTCGCGCGAATCTGTCGCGGGGCTCTCGCGAATTTTTCGCGGGTGGCCCCGGCCCTCGCGATTTGCGTCGCGGGGGGCGCGGCGGCCTGGACAGTCGCGCAGGGGGGGGGGGCGAAGAAGCGAGGATGGGGGGGTCCGGCGCCAAGGCCTCGAGGGCCACCTCCGGGGCCGAGCGAATGGCGGGCGCCGGGGGCAGGGGGCGGCCAAGGATAGAAAAGGGGGGCGAGCGATAAGACCGGGAGGGGGCGCGACCGACGCGCCGAGGAGCAGGGGCGGAGAGAAAGGGAGTTCTCCGATTGATCACGCCCAGAGAAGGGCGGGGTGGATGATTACTTCAAGGCCCTTACGTTGCACGCGTAACTATCCAGGTGGGCTGGCCCAGACACGGCCGATGGCGGAGATGGGATGGGCGCGTCGTTGCGGGTGGGCTCGCCCAGCGAGACTTCCGCGAGGGGCCCCAGGATCTCCGCGCACTTGGCAGCCCGATCTCTCCGCCCTCGGCCAGCGACGGCCCCGCGGCGAAGGGGGCGAAGAAAAGGGGGGGGGGGGGGGCGACGGCGAGCGCGAAGTTGAAGCCACCGCGAGTCACGAGCAAGATCTGCGAAGCATTCGCGCGAGCGACAGCCGCGCCGCAACGAGCGGACGCGCGGGCCCACTTCAGAAGCGGGCAGGCCGCGGCCGGGAATTGCGCAGCGGATAAAACGATGGCCGCGACAATCAGACCACTACTCGCAACGCGCGTTCAAGAATGAACATCGAGGAAGAGATATTGGACAGCCCGCCAATAAACTAATTACCACGCCGCCTTTGCTCAGCGCACCAGGACAAAAAGAAGAAACGCAGTTTCGTGTTGGACGGCGCCTTCCACGGGCCCCAGGAAAGCTGAGTGTCGTCGCGGCGAAGGTCGCGGGCGCCCGCGATGGCACTAGCGAGTTCTAGCCGTCTGGGGCACTGAAGCTTCGCATCAGCATGGGCGCCATGATATTGAAGAGGGGGTCTAGCATTCCGCGTAGCAAATGAAATTGCCGCGCGACCAGCGCGGGGCCATGACTCATCTAGGCAGTCGCGTCAAAGGCTCCACTCTGCAACCTCGGGGGGCGCTGCGATGGCCATTGCAGCTGGGAGCAGGGCCTGTTTGGAAAGCTTGACCTTTGAGATCGTCGGCCCACTGCCGATCAAAAGCAAAGCCCCCCGCGTTTGGGCTGACGCGGGCCGCGGGGCCCCGACCGGCCATCTCGCGGCCGTGGTCCGTTTCGAAGAACCACCTTGCAGAAGAAACCTCATCTTCGAATGCATCTCGTTCGCGCTTGCTTTGGGTTCTTGCCGGGGCGAGCGCGCGTTGTGGTTGGCGGGCCATCCGCAGCTTCAACGTCGAAACGCCCCCATTGCCCAAGGGCCAAGAGCTGGGCGGCGAGAACTTTGAACAATGCGTCGAGCTGCTGGGCGACTAGGTCCAGTGATCGGGATGGTATTGTTTTTGCGCGCGTCGTCGGGCGCAGTGATCTCGAATGACGTGGCGGGAGCGCCCACCTCGACAACCCAATCGCGCATGAGCTGCTTGACCTGGTCCGGAGCAGTGAATTCGCCAGCCTTGCCTCCAACGATGGAAGGGTCGGTCTCGCGCTCGAAGCCGGCAAAGGAGACGACAGGGGTGGCTGGCATGGTGCTGGCGACGGCGAGCGCGTCGTCGAGCTTCTCGAGCTGGGAGCGGAAGGCGGCAATGGATGAATCGTGGCCATCCTGGCGAGAATCCTTGGCCTTGATGCGGATGGTGAAGCCGTCCAGCTGCTCACGATGGCGTCGGGTGAGGCCGTGGAGCTACTTGGCGGCCACATTGTCAGCCATTCTCGAGGAATCCCCTGCATCATCAGCAAGTTTAATGGCCGAATCACCATGCCCAGCCAGCTGTTCCGCGAAGGGGCTGACAGCTTCGCCGACCCTTGGGAATGGATGCGAGCATCTGGGTCCTGTAGGTGGTGAGCGTGGGTCTTGTAGGTGGTGAGCCTGTAGTGGGGAACATTCTGGGCGCTTGACCTTTTCGTTGTACGCGGCATCAGTATCTTCCTTGCCCATTTTGATGCCAGAGGTCAGATCAACGTGAGCAGGGAACTGTTCATCGTCAGCAAGCATGTCGTCGCGTGGAGGTCCTTCACCCTCGGCAGCAGAATTACCATCAAAACGAAGCTCAAGTGTAGCAGCACTAGCAGCCAGAACTGTCTTTCGTTTGGTCAGTCCAGTACGTTTGGAGGGCCTGCGCGCGCCATCGGGCATCGGCGGGCGCCGGCGGCGGGGGAACGGGCACGGCCGCTATGAGCTAGCCGCGGACCAGCGGTCTCCACGTCGCCGCTGGGCGACATGGTACCTTCAGCCAAACCTGGCTGTGGAGGAGGAGCAGGAGGAAGAGGGGGAGGAGAAGGAGGAGGAGGAGAAAAAGGAAGAAGAAAAGGAGGAGAAGGAGGAGGGGGAGGAGGAGAAGGAGGAACAGCAGGAAGACGGGGAGGAGGAAAAAGACCGACCCTCTCTCCCGCACCCGTCAGTCCCCTAAATAACGTCCAGTCTGCGCGCCAGCGTTGCTCACACTGGCTGCGCATCTGCCCCCTGGAAGGCCCGGCACCTCAAAGGACGCCGCGACGCTCTTATACCCCCCCCAGGAACCCAACGCCTCAGGGACGCCGCGGTGGGATCCCCTTTCCTCATCTGATTGTTTTGTTGTTTGCCTTCACCGCCCCTCTCTCTCACAGCCTCCCTTCGGTCCGCGCCGAGAGAAAGGGAGAGCAAGAGAGAGAGAGAGAAGGAAATGGAGAGAACGAGCAAGAGGAAGAGGGAGAGTGAGAGAGAGAGAGAGAGAAAGAGAACAAACAATGACACAGAGGAGGGCGGGAGAGGCGAGAGAACTCCCCCGCCAGGCTGTGCCTGGGGTTCGGGGCGGGCGCGCGGGCGCCTACGGAGAGGCTGGCGGCGCTGGCCGCTCCCGCGGCCTCGGAGGCCCCCCACCGCCGCCCAGCTCCCGAGCTGGCGGCAGGAGGAGGGAGGGCGGGAGGCAGAAAGAGTGTTGAGAAGAGAGAGAAAGAGAGAGAGAGAGAGAAAGAAAAAAGAGAGAGAGAGAGAGAGAGAAAAAAGAGAGAGAGAGAGAGAGAAAGAGAGAGAGAAAAGAGAGAGAGAGAGGGAGAGAGAGAGAGAGAGAGACACAAAAAAATCAGCACACAAAAGACAGAGAGAGAGGGTGAGAGAGAGAGAGAAAGAGAGACAACAACAAGAGAGAGAGAGAGAGGGACAGAGAGAACGAGAGAGAGACAGAGAGGGCAAGAGAGAGAGAGGAATATAACAACGAGAGAGGACGGGAAAGACAAGAGAGAAAGGGAGACAGAGAGAGAGAGAGAGAGAAACAACAAAAACTGAGAGAGAGAGAGAGAGAGATAACAAAGAGAGAGAGAGAGAAAGAGACATGTGGAGGGAGGGGGCAGGATGGGAAGGAGGAGAAGGCATTTGGAGACGGGGCAGGGAGAAGAGGAAGAACAAGACGGGGGAGAAGAGGGAGGAAGGGAGGGGGGGTGGGAGGGAGGCAGGGAGAAAGAGAGAGCTGGGGAGAGGGAGGGAAGGAGGGAGCGAGGGGAGGGGAGGGACGGAAGGAAGGAGGACGGGCGAGGGGAGGCGAGGGAGGAGCAGGAGGGAGGAGGAGGGAGGGGGAGCGGGAGGAGGGAGGGAGGGGGGGAGGAGGGGGGGGGGAGGAGGGAGGATGAAGGATGTTGAAGAGGGAGGGGGCGGCCCTGGGGGGTCCTGCGGGGGGTCCCTCCAGGTTTCGGGGGTTGGGGCTCCCTGGGTCCCCTCGATGGGAGCAGCGGCGCCGAGCCTCCAAGTAGAGGCCTTGTTGAAAGCAGATCCTCCCCCTCCCCCCCTCCTCCTCCTCCTCCTCCTCCTCCTCCTCCTCCTCCTCCTCCTCCTCCTCCTCCTCCTCCTCCTCCTCCTCCTCCTCCTCCTCCTCCTCCAGCGCCAGGGAGGGACCCACGTCCACCGATCTGGAAGCGTGCCCCCGAGAGCCTTGGATGGCACTCAATATAGAACCTTCGCAAGGCCCCAGGGGGCACGTGGTGGCTTCTGGAAACCAGGACCCCCAAACACAGCACCACCTCTTGGCGCCTTGGCGGTGCGCAGTTTACTTCCGCTGGCTTGTGCCAGAAAAGCCGCCCCAACTTTGCGTGCGCCCGCCCCCTCCTGGCGCCTTGCCGCCGCCTTCCGCCGAGGAAGAGACGCCAACTCCTTCGACCCTCGCGGGCGAGGACCTTTCGAGAATGCCTCACGCCTTCGCACGGGTGCAGTGGGCAAACCCGCGGCATGGATGGTCGCTGCATCTGAGGGTACAGATCATCCGCGACCAGAAATGCACTGTAACGGATTTCAGGCGCGCCAAACTTCGGCCGCGACCAGGAAGGGTCGAACCTCGGTAGCCAAGAGACGGCGCATCGGGGTCCGAGCGAGGGTTGCGAGGCCGTCGACGGCTCGCTCGTTACCAGAATTTCGGTCGCAGAGCGTTACCGAAAACCTTCGGTGATTGGATGCCCTGGGGCTGGGCAGACCCCGGGCCGACCCGGCGATCCTGACCGCCCAGCCCGCCGTTGCGCACCCCATCGAACAGGCGCAGGTCGGCCCAGGGTGCCGACCCCGGGGCCCAGCCACATCGACGGACGCCGAGGGCAGCCGTGCACCACCACCAGGCCAGGGCCCAGGACGGACCTGGCCAGGCATGGCGGTGGTGTGCAGCTGCCCTCTGCGGATCGGGTGGAGCGAGCTTCGATCGACAGGCCCTCGGATCAGGGGATTCTGGCGTCGTGCGAAGTAATCGCGACAGGCGTCGCCGCCCCCTCTCAAGCCGAGGGGCCCTCGTACATCGATCCCGCTTGAGAGACGCCGCGGATGTGTAATGGTGTCGAGATCCCTGGCCGCGATCTTCGCACCGGTGCGACGGCGACCCGGGGGGGGCTGCACATTCATTTATATATAATTTATTATATATAATCATATATAAGTATATGTACATATATATATATACATATATATATATATATGTAGACGAAAAGGGGCAGCCACCCAATCCAAGCCGATGGTGCGACGGCGAATGCTTTTAAAAGTTGACCAAGGCCGCGCTAACGGCGATGTTGGTTAATGGCGATGTTGGGAATATGATGTTTGTGACACCGAGCTCGCGCAGAACAGACTGTAGAAAATCATGAACCACACCTTCCTACATTTCAAATGTGCGAATGCATCGAGCGAAAACGACGCAGCGAATTGCAAGAAAGCGCGAACCTCGATGTCCGACAATTGGTTTGGCCACGAACCAGTCCCACCTACAATGCCGAAACCTACATCGCCACTACCTACATTGCCGCTAGCGCGTCTACGGATTGACCAGAACAGGGGCTCTTTACACGGGAATCACCCAATGGCTTTTCTCGTCCCGACCCAAGAGAAAATCCCCAGGCAGACCCCCCCCCTTCCTCACGACGACCTGCCCACGAGGCCAAGTCCCCCAGGGGAGATCTTAGAGTTATGTTGCTCCCATCGCACTTCAGGACCACATCCCACAAATGCGCCGACCATGTCGGCGTGTGTGAGGGGCTTCTCCGTTCGACTCGTCGTCTCCGTCGTCCCCGTTCTCCCCCTCCCAGGGCTCTCCTCCTCAAGCGCGCTATCCCATGCGAAATTAAACGACGTCGTAGTGGAGTCGAAGGTCGAAGGGAAGCCCCTTCCCTTTGATCCCTTCCCCGCAGGGGGGGGGGGGGAGGGGGGGGGGGCCCGGTGCAGATACGACGCCCGCCGGGGCGCACTTTCCTCGAGCGGGCACGCACGGGATGCACTTCCTCCTCCTCCTGGTCCTCCTCCTCCTCCTTTTCCTCCTCCTGCTCCTCCTCCTCCTGCTCCTTTCCTCCTCCTTCTCCTCCTCCTCCTCTTCCTCCTCCTCCCGCAGAGGCCTCCCGCAGAGACATCCCGGGAGCGGGCCCCGAGTCAAAATACCACCCCCCTAGGGCGCATTTTCCTCGAGCGGGCACGCCCGAGATGCACTTCTTCCTCTTCCGGGAGCACGGCCCAAGTCAGAATATCACACTCCCGGGGCGCACTTTCTTCGAACGGGCACACAAAGGATGCACTTCCTCCTCCTCCTCCTCCTCCTCCTCTTCCTCCTCCTCCTCCTTCTCCTCCTCCTCCTCCTTCTCCTCCTCCTCCTCCTCCTGCTCCTCCTCCTTCTCCTCCTCCTCCTCCTCCTCCTCCTCATCCTCCGCTTCCTCCCCCCACTCCTAGCCCTTTCGATCAGGGTCGGCGGCACCGGCCGTCAGGCCTCTCCAATAGTTTCGAGCACCTTGAAAAGTATCGAAGCAGTGTGGAACGAGTATCGCTTCCCAGGGCCCGACACGTGAATACCCTCCAGGTTCGGTGATTTCTTGGTGCTCGAAATTCTTTCTGGTGGTCAAGGCTAAAGTAGGTTGGGACATTCAAATCTTAGAGGCCTCCCAGATGGGGTTGGAGCAAATGAGGTCGAAGGATCGCGCCGCATCGCCGATGCATCACGGATGCATCGGCGATGCGTCGGCGATGCACCAGCGTGGAGAAAGTCGGGCTCCACATCGAGCCGCACCGCCGATGCATCGGCGATGCGGCGCGATCCTCTGACCCATACGGCTACATCCCAGACCTCTCCCGGGGTGCGTGCTGACAAGCAATACGAGGCAAATCCTGCGGTGGCGACCAGGGCCTCCCAGGAAGCCCAAAAAGGCGAAAACGAGGCCAGGGTAGCGGTAAGGGTACCTTCTCCTCTTCTGAACCTTGAGGGGCCTACTGACCCGGGTCAATGCAGACCTGGGCCAGTCAGGTTTTGCAGGATCCTACAGGATCCTGCACCCAAGGCCAGGTCAGAGCAACCCGTGGCCCCGCAAAATCCTGCAAGATCCGGCGCTCTGACTGACCCCCGTTTGCATTGACCCCAACCCCTTGCAGTCAAACCGTATCATAAGGATGCGTGGTAAGGATGCAAGGGCCTTGGAGGACCAAGTTGACGATTGTCGAACGAGGTTAGCCAGTGAAAGTCGCTGAGGATAGGCCAAGGAGGCAAGGATGCAAGGGCACCCTTGGCAAGATTGCCCATCCTTACTGTGCGGTTTGACTGTGAGCCGCGAAGCCTGGGAGGCGCAGCGATGCGGGGCGCCCTGTCCCGACAGGAGACCCCAGAATCGAATCGATCAGTCGGATCGGCGATCGACACGAATCGGATCGGAGGAAATCGGCCGCCGAGTCGGGAAAAGTCGAGTCGGCGGAAATCGGCACGCCGGTGGGCCACCATTGAAACATCGGAGCCCCCATCGGAAGCCCGAGTCGCACCGAATCGGAACCGGAGGCCATCGGAGTCGAACCGAGTCGAGCCGGAGGGATCGAACCGAGCCCGGCCCGAGCCCGCGGCAGGAGGCGCGCCCTCCAGGGCCGCCTCGAGCGCCGCGGGGTCGCACGCCACGGGCGCGGCGGCGGTGCCTGTCAAGCGGCCCGCGCGGGGCTCCCGGCCCGGCCGAGGGGGCCCATGGCTCGAGCAGGAGAGCGACTCCTCAGCCTCCTCCCCCTCCTCCTCCTCCTCCTCCTCCTCCTCCTCCTCCTCCTCCTCCTCCTCCTCCTCCTCCTCCTCCTCCTCCTCCTCCTCTCCTCCCCCTCCCCCTCCTCTCCTCCTCCTCCTCCTCCTCCTCCTCCTCTCCTCCTCCTCCTCCTCCTCCCTCCTCCTCCTCCTCCTCCTCCTCCTCCTCCTCCTCCTCCCCCTCCTCCTTCGCCATGGCCTCGCGCGCCAACTTAAGACCCGATTAACGTCGGATCCACGCCAGCCTTACGTCGGCTTCACGTCGGATCTGCGTCGGGTTTACGTCGGGCTCAAGTCGGATCTGCGTCGGGTTTACGTCGGACTGTCTCCGGAACATCGCCGCGCAGGCGCAAACCCATAGCTCACGGAATTGACGTGTGGACTAGATCATACTACTATTACGCGCCGCGCGAGGCCTCCAGGATATTTCTCAAAACTACAGAACTGAATTGACCCCAAAATTAAATATTCGTCGAGTACACGACAAATGCGCAAATTGTTTGTAGATCTGCAAACATTCCACGTACTTTTTCTCGTATATTCCACGAACATGTAAAGTCTGGGATAAATTAATTCTTTAGTCATCCCCCCCCTCAATGGACTGTGACCCATTGGGTTGGTTCCCGCGTGTACGCAGCGCTCCTCCCTTCTGCAGACGCCTCCGACTGATAGGCCCTACGGGCCCTCGCACCCACAAAGGCCCCGCTGTTAGCGTCTATGAGCACTGCCGTTGGGGAACGCCCCGAAAAGGGAAGCCTTGGCAATCCAGAGTGCGAGCAATACAGGCAGACATATGATCAAGAACATTCGCATTTGAGAAATCAGGGCCAGCTTCCCAAGCTTCCTGAGACAAGCCTGGGCCCATTTCTGTTGTTAACGCTGGAGGGCCGAAAGTGCTCAAGAAACAGGGCCAGCTTTGCGGCAAGTTAGCTAATGGCCCAGCTTTTTTGGGGGGAGGTCTCTTAATCAGACGCTCGACTGTATCTATATCCGTACCCAGTGCGTCTCGGACTTTCTTGGAAGGGGCGCCGCACGGCCGAGGCGCATGGGAAGTGGACAAAAACATCGAGCCTCTATGGGTCCAGATTTCTATCCACATCCAGCGCGCCTCGGGTTTCTGGGAAGGGCCGTCCGAAACTCCAAGCTGCAGTGGATTTGGACACAAGTCCTGCCCGCACAGAATCCCACCAGCCCTCTGGGCGTGAGTGGTCTGGCGAGCTTCCCCTTCCAGCTTTTCCCTTCCCCTTCGGGAAGGGGTGCACCCTCCCCCCTGCCCAACGCCTCATTCCACGTCAATGCTCCTCCACGTCTCTGGCCAGGGCAGCTCGCCCGGGCACCTCTTCTGGATGGGCTGGTGGGGTTGCGCGAAGCGTCTGGACTCAGGACGACGGCAGGGAGGAGATAACGTTAGGTCGGGCATGTCCCCCTACAGGGGGATTTTGGGCAAAAGATAAGAAAGAGTCAAAAACCACTGTTCGACTATTTTTGAGCACTCCTGCCGTAGAGGGACAGGCCCGACTTTTACAGATGACGTCGAGGTGAGGCGTGCCTCGGGGAGCTCCGAACGCCTGCGGATCTGGAGGATGCATCGGGCGCCGCGGCCGCTCCGGAGCGCCCTCTGGCATGCTCGAGGAGAGCGTTCTGGGAGTCCTCCCCCCCTTGGAGCGATGCATCCGCTTCACGGCCCTGCCTCAGGGAAGCAAGCCGCGGGGGGGCTCCCCTGCGGGCACCGTGCGTAGACGAGCGCGTTCCACTACTCGCAGAGTCACTACTCGCAAATGGCCTGGATCCCCCGCGGGAGATCCACGATGAATTGCATAAAGACAGACATGTGTTTTTTCGGACGTTCCCGCCGCGGCCCCGCTCGGCGGCGCCAGACCGTGGGAAGGCTGCCGGGCGGCGGTCCTGTCTCAGCTGCTCTGTCTTCTGCGCTGTGTCCCTCGTCGCTCCCGCCCCGTCTCCACGGCACCGTCTGCTGGAGGTCGGGGGGCACCGAGTAACGCCCGATATTTTTTGGGGGGGCGCGCGTGAGGATCGTCTTGTTCTGCCTTGGAAGAAGCGCGAGATCGAGGAGGCAAGAGCCCGCGAACGACACAGCAAGGACGACAGAAGATGCCCGTTGGGGGGGGGGGCCCTCAGCCAACTGGCTGCAAGGACGACAGAAGATGCCCGTGGGGGGGGGGGGGGGCCCTCAGCAAGCTGGCTGCCCTGGGATGCTCTCGAATTCCCAGCCAGGAGCGCCAATTCGCACGGCCAGCGGGGCCGGCAGGGCCCACCAGGCGGCCCCAGGGAGGGCATCCAGAGTCCAAACCTGTCGGATGCGTCCCCAGCATGTCTCTCACACGATCCTGAAAAAAGGGGAACGAATAATGACGGAAACATAACAACTCGGACGTCCGCGCGGATTTCTCGGATCGGCGCTGGGGCCCCCTGGCGGCGCCTCCGGCGCGGCCCCTGGCGCGCTCCGCGCGCCAGGGAGGGGGGTCCAGCGCGGTTCCAAGAAATCCGCGCGGACCTCCGAGTTTTAATGCTCATGCTTTTGTTCGTTATCCTAAACAGATCTCTCACATGATCCTGGACGACCCCAATACGCCCCGGAGATGGAAGACTGCCTCAAAGACGGCCCCAGAGAGGGCATCAAGAGTCGAAACCTGCCGAATGCGTCCCCAACACGTCTCTCACGTTAGCCTGGAAGACCCTAAGACGACCCCGAGATGGCAGAAAGCATTGAAAGAAACCTGCATTATATTTATATGTGTTGTTTGCCCACGTGTTGCTGCCAGGATGCCCCACTATCGCTTCAAGACTGTCGCCAGAGCCCCTGAGAGTGCCGAAGGTGGCCCCCAGGAGGCCCTCAGAGGCCGAAAGATGCAGCTCAGACCACCCTCCGCGAGCCAGGAAAGGGGGGTCCAGCGCCGATCCAAGAAATCCGCGCGGAGCGCCAACAGTTTATGGTTAATGGCGTTGTTTCTTCGTCTTCTTCTTCTTATTCGACCATAGGCCCCAGGATGCCCTCAAGAGGCAGCAGAAGCAGGCTCCGAAGCTGGCCACAAGGCAGCCGCAAGATGGCTCAGCCTGGGGGCCAGCAGCAGAGAGCGCAGCTCATCGGACTACGATCGGGGGCGGTCAAGAGGGGGGCGTCCAAGAGAGGGCGGAAAAGAGGCAGGGAGGGAAGGGAGAGGAGGAGGGGGAGGAGGAGGAGGAGGAGGGGAGGAGGAGGAGGAGGAGGAGGAGGAGGAGGAGGAGGAGGAGGAGGAGGAGGAGGAGGAGGAGGAGGAGGGGGAGGAGGAGGAGGAGGAGAGGAGGAGGAGGAGGAGGAGGAGGAGGAGGAGGAGGAGGAGGAGGAGGAGGAGGAGGAGGAGGAGGAGGAGGAGGAGGAGGAGGAGGAGGAGGAGGAGGAGATGGTGGAGGAGGTGGAGGAGGAGGTGGAGGAGGAGGAGGAGGAGGAGGAGGATGAGGAGGAGCTGGAGCAGGAGCAGGAGCAGGAGCAGGAGAAGCAGGGGGGCGTCCAAGAGGGGGGGCGCGGACCAGGGGGGGAGGGGGCCGGGGGCGTAATGAAATCAGAAGAGGCGCCATGAAATCTGGGGAGATATCATGGCCCCCGCCATGACATCCCCCCCCTAGTCATCCCTCCCCTCTTCTTGGCCGCCCCCGATACGCAGGCTGAACCAAGCTGGCGCAGGCCGGACCAGAGCAGCAGGGCAGGTTCGTGCGGCGCCGGCGTGGGCAAAGGTTGTTGACACCGCGTCGATCGTTCAGCCTTGAGTCAAGATCGCAACCCTGATCGTTCAAGGGTGAATTCCGTCGGGTCCAATGGCGTTACCGTGTCCCTCGGTGCTTCCGCGTCGCAGAATCCGGTCTTGAACACCTTCTCCGGCGTCGCTTGCGCGCCATCGCCACATGAACCCAGTTACCGTACCACTCGGAAGGAAGAGCCTCGACCTCCGTCCTCGCCCCCCACCCACCCGAGGAGGAAGCCTCCAGAGCTCCTCGGAGCTCCTCGGAGGTCCCCAGAGGCGCAAAAAGATCCCCGAAGGAGCCCCAAACATGCAGAAAGCTTGATCATCCTTCTCGTCATCCTTCTGGCTCCTTCCAATCGCAAAAATCGGTCCCGCGAGCTGCCCAGTGGTGCGATCGAGCCAGCATGTCGAAGCGGATCCAGCCGTGGCGACGAAGACGCCGCAGGAGGCGGAACAAAAACAGCAGAAGCGTCCCAAAGCCTGAGTCCTCGATGCCACTCGGTCCAGCCCCTCCTCCTCTCCTTCCCCCCTCTCTAAAACTACACCACCCGAAGATGATGAAAAAGTGGCCTGCACCCCTCCGCGTGCTATATTCCTTACACACCGGATTTCAAACATTGTCATTCTTATAAGTTATTCAATCCGATTGTTTTCAGTGTTCGAAACTCGTGCTCCCGCTGCAACGTGGGTCTCATTTGCGGATTGGCGCTCTGCTCCCGTCGCTCAGAATGGCGCCCTCACCCCCGCGCGGGCCGCACTTCTGGATCCGAGTCTACCTTCATTGCGTTCCGCCCCTCCTTCCCCTCCGCCTTCCCCTGGCCCTCCTGCTCCGCCCGCTCCTTCCGCTCCTTCCGCTCCAGCTCATGCTGGTGCTGTTCGTCTCGCCCCAGCGAGGGCCACTTTCCTGACTCCGAATACTCCTTCATCGTTGTCGCCCCCCTCATTTCCCCTCCTCCACCTTCCCCTCGTCCTTTTCTTCCCTACCCTTACACTTTGGTTCCTGCTGCTGTTCGTTCTTATACTTTTCATCCCGCTCATCCTCCTGCTCACCCGCCACTACCTCATCATCCTGTGCACGAAGCTCTACTTTTCCGATTGCGCATGCCACGAAGCGGCGGTCTTTCTGTGGGAATCGCAGGTCGGCTATGACACGCGCCCGTGGATCATGAAAATTCGGCGCCATGGGAAGTGATGGGAGGGAGGGAAAGGGTGCCAGATGAGGCGCGAGCGCACCCAGCATGCCAACCCCTCTCCTCTCTCTCTCTCTCTCTTTCTCTCTCTCTCTCTCTCTCTCCCACCCTCGCGTCCTGATGGACGGCGAATGGCGTCCCGCAGCTCGTCCCCGGGAGTCCGTTTTGGTGTGATCCTCGATAACGGGCGTGAACGGGGAGGGGAGGGGGGGGGGCGATCACATCACGGCGGGCTTCGGCCTCCCAAGCCTTTTTCGAGCCCCTGGGCCCTCGGAGGAGGAAGATAAGCGTGACATGATCGGGGGGGAGGGAGGGGGGGGGGGCGGGGGCGATCACGAGCGTTATCGCCCAGACTAAAACAAGGCTCCAGAGCCCCCTACACCCACTCAGAAGTCCCTGACCCCACACCGAAGCCACCCGAACAACTCTCCACCCCTCTGCCTCCTCCGTTCCCCCCCTCCGCGTCCCCTCCTCCTCCCTCCTGCCCTCCCCCAGCCTCCATCCTCCACGTCCTCCCTCTCTCCCTCCTCCTCCTCCTCCTCCTCCTCCTCCTCCTCCTCCTCCTCCTCCTCCTCCTCGCTGACGTCGTCCTCCTCGCGACGACGACGACGACGACGACGACGACGACGACGACGACGACGACGACGACGACGACGACGAAAGTGTCGACGAAGACGCCGACGTCGACGGCGATGGCAGTCGCAACGAGGGCGACCGCGGCGACGGCGAGGCCGCGCCTGGGAGCACGGCCAGCGGCGCCCCGCCGCAGCTGGCGGCGGCGCCCAGCGCGCGGCACGCGGCCCTCTGCGCCTCCAGAGGGGCGTGGGGCGGCCCGTCCCCGCCTCTGGCGCCGCCGACGTCCTCGTCGTCGTCCTGTGCCGCTCCTCCTCTCGCTTCTCCTCCGCCCTTCCCTCCTGCCCCCTGCCTCCTGCCACCTCCCACTCTTCTCTTCTCTCTCCTCTCCATCCTCCGCCTCCTCGTCACTCCAACGAAGCTCGGTGCGAGCCCATCACCAGACGAGGGACCACGAGGGAAGGCGGGATGGAAGAGCAAAGGATCGGGCGACACGTGTGCACGCCCTGCCGGAATCTTGAAGGCCTCGGGAGCTCTCTGCGACTCTGTGGCTCTGTGGACTCCTCCATCTACTCCTCCTCCATCTCCTTCTCCTCCTCCTCCTCCTCCTCCTCCACCTCCACCACCTCCTCCTCCTCCTCCCCCTCTTCCTCCTCCTCCCCCTCCTCCCTCATCCTCCCCGGCCGAGCACGAGGAAGCAAGGGGCCGGTGCTGCCACCAAGCGCTCTGCAGGCCCGCGAGGGCGGACTCCTCGCCTTCTCCAGAGCACTTTCTTAGGGTGGAGGGCTCAGGGCGAAATCCACATGGGCCCTTTCACTTCGAAGATCAATCCGCCTTGTGATTCACAGCTGGCAGATTCAAACCTCGAAGATCAATCGAAACGGGATCTCAGACCTCACCCTCTGCCCTCCACACCAAGAACATGCGCGGTTCTCCCTCTCGCCGGTGCCCTTCGCCGGGCCGCCTCGCCCCTGCGCACGCCGCCTCACTTCCAGAGCCGCAGCGAAGGCCCGACCTGACCCCAATCTTAAGTCGGGCGTGTCCCCCTACCCGAGGAAGGTTCCGGAAGAGTCAATAGATAGACTGGGGGCGATTTTGGGAGTATGTTTGTTGTCAATGTTTTGAGTCTGTGATGATTGTTTTCTGTTTTTCATCCAAACTCCCCCCGTAGGAGGACATGCCCGACCTGACCCCAGTCCCAGGCCCGCATGGACGCGCGGGGAGCCGAGGCAGCTGTAGCAATGCAGCAATCGGGGATCTACGTCGGATTCGTGTCGTGCCGACTTCGGCGTCGGTTTCTGACACCGCGGGGATCGTTCAACCTTGAACGATCGGCGGTTTCCGACACGTCCAAATCGTTCCACATCGAACAATTCTGGGTCGACCGGCGGCGGCACGAACCTACCGTACTGACCTGGGTCAATTCAAAACCTGGTCAGTCAGGCCTTGCAGGATCCTGCAAGATTCAGCAGGATCCTGCACACAAGCCCGGTCAGTGCACTCCTGGCCCTGCAGGATCCTGCAAGATCCGGCGCTCCGACGGACCCCCATTGGCACTGACCCCCGTCTCTTGAGCCCCGACGCAAGCAGAGCTGGCCTAGGAGCTGCCGGAGGAAGTGCGAAAACGTAGCCCAATCGAGTTGCCCATTCTGGACTTCCATGTAAAGACGACCCTGCCCGCTGGATAAGGCTGCAGCGGCCACTCCAGGCACTCTCGAGTAGCCTCGGCGACGTAGTGGCCGCATCACTTCTGTGCTTGACGCAGCGATCCATCAATCCCTGCCGAATTGCCAGCACAGGTGGTGATCTGGTCCGTGGACTCTATGAAGCGCTTTCCCAGATTGTCCGCCAAAGACACCCATTACACTTTCGGGTACTTCTCCACAAAACTCTAGCAGTGTGCCCGTCGAGAAAACCAAGCTCTGCGAATACCGATGCACCCGTGCAGACGCTCATAACGAGACCCACCCGGCGTGATGCCTCGCTAAGTAGGCCTTGGTCTCGTTCGTGCCAGTGCCAGTTCCGAACACCAACAGGTCAAACTCAGTCGCGTAGGGGCTGGCCAGGTCGAAGGTTCGCGTGATGCTGACTCCGCTGGAAGAGGAAATGGGTTCGGGCGTGCCACTGGATCCCGTGAAGACCGCAGCGAACTGCACTTCCACCCCGATGGTCCCAGCGATGCACTGAATGCTCTCTGTGGGCTTTTCGTGAAACGCATGGCTGCCAAGGTCTACGTGGGCATAATACTGATCTGCACCTCCTTGAAGGTCTCGAACGGCCCCAAAACATCAAGAAGGTTGAAGTTTGGCGCCCGCATCAGTCCTACTTTCTTCAACACCCACTCCTGCCTGTCAATGCTGTGTGTTGCAGTGGCTGTGTGTGGGGCTTGAACCAAGTCAACCAGGGCGACCGACTTGCGTTGCCCATGCGCGTGTGAGGATACTGCCAAGAAGGCGTACGCTTTGAACAGGACGGCACGCGCTACTAATATGAGCATCCCTGCGGCTGCCTGGGATGGACGAGTACCAGCAAGGAGTGAGCAGGACCTGTCGCAACCAGGATGAACAAGAGAAAATTCCAGCCAGAAAGGCTTGAGCGGATCATGGGTCTTGGGCAAAATCTTCTACGGACGAGGGGGGAGGAGCAGCTTGCTGAAGAGTGGCGGATAGAGGCGGAATTCTGAGCATCCGATGCGGCGTGGGAAAGCTAGGTGGGAAAGCTAGGTGGACCCAGGCCCTTCTTCCCGGTAGAGTACAAGGAGGAACGGGGAGCAGGACACGTGAAGTGTTACGGGGTATCCTGAAGGTTACGGGGGCCCCGTGTAAAGAATTTTCCTGCTCCTCCTCCTCCTCCTTCTCCTCCTCCTTCCCCTCCCCCTCCTCCTCCTCCTCCTCCTCCTCCTCCTCCTCCTCCTCATCCTCCTACCCTCCTCGTCCTGCTCCTGCTCTCCTTGTCCTCATTGCTCTCCTCCTCCCCTCCTTCTGTCAATCCAAAACCGCGCAACCCTGCAACGACTGTGCCACTGGCTTGCACCAAGGAGACCCGAGCCACGCGAAGACCGACCTGGAATTGGCGAGCCCGCGCGCGACACCTTGGCTTGGGCAGCGAAGCGCTACTGAGGTTCGGGGGAAGACGTCGAGGAGGAGGGGGACAGGGAGGGGGAGAATGGGCAGCGTGGGTGCCGGAATCGGCTGTCCCGCGCACCACGTGCCTCAAACCTTGGCAGCGGACAAAAGTGAGAGACTACAAGAAGCGAGGGGAAGGGAGGCAAAAAGAAAGGGGAAATTTGGGGCGGCGTTTGTTCGACGCGCGATCGGCTGGACTGAGCACTCCCGGCCTGAACGGAATCCCGTGAAACACCACGTAAACTTGCGCATCCAAGATAGCCAAGAGAGGAGGATGACGGGATGAAAAGGACGTCGTCGCAGGCCGCAATGTCGCCGGGGAGTCGTTGGACCATCACGAATTTGTAGCAGATGGGTTGGGGTTGGGCGACCTTTTTGTCGACACGCTGTGGCATTGTAGTTGTTCTCGCTAAGGGGGTGAACGGACCAGGCGACGGTCACCAGGTCGCTGACTCCAATGTGGTCCCCGGTCGGTCAGTCACTCAGTCTTGTCATACGCCAGAGCGCATGGGTGAAGGAAGAGACTGCCCGCCACATCTCTCCGCTTTGCGGGAGCGGCGGCACCTTCGCGATCTCTTGATTTACATCGTGCGCGGCTGGGGGGGGGGCGGAGGGGAAGGAGGAGGGACATAAGCAGCAGGAGGAGCAGGAGGACAACGAAGGGAATTTACAAAATAGCTACGAATGTGCGCCACACAACTGGATCACTGGCACACGCCATCACTGTTCATGTGTATCGAACTGCTGCTGAACACAACCGGCAAGCCTGTTAGCCCATTCTTGCCTCGGCCTCCCTACCGCTCGGGCGCACGTATCTGTAGCCGGCATCAGGCTACCCGACTGAAAGGTCAGGCGGCGGAGCGGGTCGGTAGTGGCAGCCCTGCCAACTTCGCCGAACAACAGAAGCTGACACTTTGAAAGCTGAGTTACGAGCTGTCATGTTGCTTGTTACGAGTGCTGGAGAAATCTGAATTTCCTGGTCTGTGCTGATCGCCGTGTGCTTTCAGGCGAGTGCATATTTCAAGAACTCACCCTAAGCAGCTCCCAACCATCTTCTCATTTCTCCAGATAATCTTCGTAATTTGACAGTGTGGCTCCAAGATATACCATCGAACCTTCTGGCGGGAGTTGATCACAACGAGGCGTGCAGAGGTTGATGTCGCAACATACGGGCATGAGGTGAAACTTGTTCCAGCGTAGCTCCATACACACCTGTGCGCCTGCGCGATTCATTGATGCCGGCTGAGATTGCAATTGAACTTGATTGCGGCCCGCCAGCAAAGTGTCATCGACATACCAAAGATAGCCAGATAGTCTTGTGTCACAACTTGTCGCCTCTAGCCTCTACGTGGCGCGCGGCGTCCCGGATAACCATCGCCATCACCACGACGAACAAAGATGGGGACAATGGGCACCCCTGCGAAATGTCAAAATATGTGTGACTTTCTGTAGAATGCTGCCGTCCGTCGGCAAACCGAAAGTACTCTGTGCCAGTGATGCTCAGGATGCGGCCGGGGACCCCGAAGATTCGCAGTGCCTCCGCCAGCTGCAAACGCCAGTCGCCGCCAGGCGGCGCGGCGCTGTCTTGGCCAGCACTTGGAGTCAATGCTGCTAGTATGTATCTCGTGGCCGCTGGGGGCCATAGCGCGAACCCTGCGGGTGCCGCGCCTACGCGTCGTCGCGAGAGGTGGTGCGGACGCGCCCCGATATCTCGGGAGCAAACGCCTCCTCCTCCTCCGCCACCCCCTCTTCCTCCTGTTCTTCCTCCTGTTCTTCCTCCTCCTCCTCCTCCTCCTCCTCCTCCTCCTACTCCGCCTCCTCCTCCACCACATCCTCCGCCTCCTCCCCGTCCTGCTTCTCCTCCGCCGCCTCGACATGATCCTCCTCCTCCTCCTCCTCCTCCTCCAACTCCTCCTCCCGCGCTTCTCCTCCTCCTACTCCTCCTCTTCCTCCTCATCTTCCTCTCAAGCACATGTGGCTCCGTCCATTCCGTAGGCCCCCTTTTGGCTTATCGCTTGGACATGAGTCGCACCTCGATGCCTCAACGTGGCGCTTGAGTGGCAACGCGTCTCCTGGGCCGCGTGCGCAGTCGATCGCGTTGGCTAAATCGAGGTAAACAGTTTCAGCAAAAGGATTCATCGATTATGGCTTGTACTTTGCTAGTGTTGCTCTTGCCTCCTGTTGTTGGTAAGCATCCTGAGCGCATCGGCTCCTGTCATCCTCATCTACAGTACTGGACTCGGCGCATACGGTGTGCAGAGTTGGGGTGCCCTGGCGATGATGTACAGAATGTGGGAGCCGAAGGTTGTGCCGACCGTCATCCGCTACAACGTTCTCTCAAGCACGTGCGAGAAGGGCAATCAGAGGCAGCGGATTCTCGCTGCAGAGCCAGATGGGTAGCGAGGCCGACTGCATCAGCTACACTGCTCGGATCAGCGCGTGCGAGAATAACGTCTGGTGGCAGCAGGCGGGCAGGTGGGAGCAAGTCGCGGCCCGTCGGCGCATTATCAATTTCAGTGTTGTCATGGGCCAGCGGTAGCAAAGGACAGTGGCTGCAGCATTTCAATTCGTATTCCAATCTTTTAGCTGTCACTGCATGGCGATTCCCTGGTTCGTGGGATGGGGACGTGCCGGCCGTCCGTATTCTGAGCCGTGCCTTTGGTGGTGGCGTTGGTATTCAGCCTTTCACTGTCTGCTTGGATGGGGACGTGCCGGCCGTCCGTACTCTGAGCCGTGCATCAATGGATGGCTGTTTCAATGGATTGGATTATACGTGCTATGCTACAACACTGCGGTCAAGTGTGCTTGGCCAATTGGTTCACAGTTTTCCCCGCTCATCGTGCAGAGTGTCTCGGTGGGCAAGCAGGTCTGGGGCTCCAGATGTTGGTGGCTCTTCTTCTGATCGACTGGGGCGAGGCGGTCTGTGGGCGAGGCGAGCTCCTGCCTTCTGGGGAGTTAGCCCAGTGATCGACAGTGTTGCTTCGGCGGCACGGCTAGGGCCTCATAGAGTCAAACTCACTTCAGCTTAGCCATTGGTCATATCAGTGCGGAGTCATTTCAACGGTTCTGTCTCAGGTCTTTTTCAATTGGCGCCTTCTTGGTGGTTGGGAGAAGGAATGAACTCATTTGTGTTGTCACGCGTCGTGAATTGATTTTCTGCGCAGTTGGCTGCTCTCAATGGGGAGGGATTCATCCGAGGTATCATCCGTGCTCCTCGGACTTCTTCGTCTTACGTAGTTGGTGCTGGTTCCTGTTCTACGCCCTCTGGTTCGTCTGCTTCAATTTCGAGCTCAGAGGGGAGTAGCCCGATTCAACCCGAGCAATGGCTCAGGTGGTGGTCGGGTGCCGTTCACTTCGCTTCGCGATCGGTCCTATCCTATCCTATCCTCCTCATCTTCCTCCCTCTCCTCCTCCTCCTCCTCCTCCTCCTCCTCCTCCTCCTCCTCCGCCTCCTCCTCCTCCTCCTCCATCCATTTCCCTTATGCATTGCTTCTCCCTGTCACACCCCGAGAGGTGTCGGTGCAGAAGGCCGGGCGTTTCGCCGAGGACTTCCTCGCCCCGTCTGGTCCTGTAGCTTGAAGTTCACAACATCTTCAAAGATGGAAGGTGGGTGGTTTTCAGGATGTGGCTCTCGCCGTAGCGCTGCGAATGCTCATTCTGGAAATTGGCACCAAGTTCTCGGATGGAGGGCGGGTCCTTTTCAAAATGTAGCTCTCGCGATACGCCGCGGACGTACGTCATTGAAGTTTGCAACGCTGTCAAGGATGGAGAGCGGCTCCTCGTCGAAATGTGATTCCCGCCGCGCACTCTCGTTTCAAGTTTGCACCCGTCTCAAAGGTTCGTGTGGCTGAAGTCCCAGGAATGGCGTTCTGGCGCGATTTAGGGAGGCCAGGACGCAACAATCACATTGATTCGCGGCGCTGACGTCCCAGAAATGGCGTTATGGCATGCATGCAGATTCTCGGGCTGTTGTCTTCCAATGGGCCACTTTCCGTCATAAAGATTAGTGTTTCTGGGCGCATCTGAAGAGGGAACTTGGAGGGAGGGAACTTGGAGAGAGGGAGGGAGGGTCTGCACTGATCCTCCTAATCCTCCTTGAACCTCAATTCTTCGTTCCTCTAACCCTTGAACCTCAATTCTTCAAACTCGGTGTCGCCCCCCGTTCTTCGTGCCGACGCTCGGGCCGCCTCCCTCACCCCCCTCCGCGCGCCTCTCGGAGGCTGTCCCCCCCCCCAAGCGGCCTCGACGGCGGGGGAGAGGAACCCGTTTGCGAGCTGCAGCGCGCGGAAGCTGGCAGATGCTGGGTCCTCCAGGCCGGGCGGCCGCCCTCCTCCTCGAGTGAGGTCGACAAGGTCGTCGAGGTCGTCGCCCCGACTCCTCCTCCTCTTCCTCCTCCTCCTCCTCCGTCCTGCGCCCTCCATCTCCTCCTCGTCCTCATCGTCGTCGTCCTCCTTCTCCTCCTGCCCCTCGTCCTCCTTCTCCTACTCTTCTTCCTTTCCTCCTCCTCCTCCTCCTCCTCCTCCTCCACCTCCACCTCCTCCTCCTCCTCATCCTCCTCCTCCTCCTCCTCCTCCTCGTCCCTGTCCTGCTCCTTCTCCGCTTTAACATGCTCCGCCTCCACCTCCACCTCCTCCTCCTCTTCCTCCTCCTCCTCCTCCTCCTCCCTGTCCTGCTCCTCCTCCGCCTCAACATGCTCCGCCTCCTCCTCCTCCGCCTCCTCTTACTCCTCCTCCTCCTCCTCCTCCTCCTCCTCCTCCCGCGTCCTTCCAAACAACTCCTCCCGGTTGTACCCCCAGAGGTATCGGTGCGGCAGGCCGGTCGTCTCGCCCGGGACTTCCTCGCCCCTTCTGGCCCTCAAGCTTGAAATTCACAACAGCTTCGCAGATGAAAGGTGGGCAGTTCTCACAATATGGCTCTCGCCGTAGCGCCGCGGACATTCGTCACCAAAGTTTGCAGCGCTGTGAAGGATGGAGGGCGGCTCCTTGTCAAAATGTGGCTCTCGCCTTCGGGCCGCGTACATTCGTTTCAAGCCTGGCTGAAATCCCAGGAATGGTGTTCTGGCGCGGTTCAGGAGGGTCAGGACGCAACAGGCACGTTGATCCGCGGCGCAGAAGTCCCAGGAATGGCGTTCTGGCATGAAAGAAGATTCTCAGACGGTTGTCTTTCAATGGGGCACTTGCCACAATGCTAATACATGATTGCAGGGGCCTCTGAGGAGGGAACTTGGAGAGAAGGTTGATTGTAACATCGTTGATACGTCTTCCATCCCCCACTCATCTTCTGCCTCTCCCTCTTCCTCCTCCTCCTCCTCGTTTGATGTTGTTTCTTGCTGTCGCTTTCTCTCTCCCTCCCCTGGGTGATAGGACATCTGGAGGCTGCTGGAAGGGGCGTAGGAGGGTCAGGAGAAGGCGAGGATGGAGAAGGAAGGAGGGGGGACGACAAGGGGGAGGGAGAGGGAGAAGAGGGGGAGGGGGAGGAGTTGATAGTCTGATCTCGCATATCATGATCCTGGGACTGGAGCTTACCAGAAGACGCACGGATGGAGTGGCGGCTCCCTTTCGAAAATCGAGCTTGCTTGGGCGCCACATGTTTGGCACTCTCTCTCCCGTCGTGATTCTGGTGCGCTGTGCAACGGAATATGCCAAGCCGATTGTTGACGCACACTTCAAAACCAATTGGGTCCTCACGATGCAGGCCGACAGGGCTGTCGCCGAAGTAGTGTACACAACAACCACTGTGAAGCTGCTAGTGGGCATTCGGCTGGACACGGGGAGGTGCGCTGCAACACCGATGATCTGCGCTGGGTCACCGGGCTGTATCTGGCCATCCTCCCCCGCATCTTCCTGCTCCTCCTCCTCCGTCTCCTCCTCGTAACCCCTCTCTGAAACCCCAACACGACTGCCACGTCGACGACGACCGGACGACGATGACGACAAGACGACGCCGATGGCGACGACGAGGATGAGGACGACGACGACGAGGAAGACGACGACGACCAGACGACGACCAGACGACAATGACGACCAGACGACGATGACGACTTGACGAGAACGCCGACGAGCGGCCCGTCCAGCGGGAGCTCGAAAGCATCCGGGTGGCCGCTGGCATGCCGCCAAAGCGCCTCCAAGGCCGCGGCGGCGCCCAATCCCTGCGCAGGGAGCCGGCTGAGGGGTGGTCCTGGCCGTCCTTGTCGTCTTCATCATCGGAGGGCAAGAAGGAGGAAGCGGGCCCGTGCGCGCGGGCGCGCGCCGTCGCCACCCAGCCGCCACCTCGCCAGAATGAATGTGGGCAAACTCCTCCTCCTCCTCCTCCTCCTCCTCCTCCTCCCCCTCCTTCTCCTCCTCCTCCTTCTCTTCTCCCTACACAAAAGGACCGAAGGATTGACCATCCATCCTTGTACCTGTTGCAAGATTTTGTGACGAACGTGCGCAGGGCCCAAGCCAAAGCGCACCTTTTGAAAAGGGGGCGGCCTGCATTAGGACGAATGCGCGCGTCGCTAAGGCGGCGACCCCAGGTTGAATATAACCCCTTCAATCCTCGTATATGGCACTCGGTTTTGAAGCGAATGCGCGCGGCGATGTGGCAAAGACCCCATTTTGAGAACGACATTCCACCGACCCCAGATTCACCTTCATAGCAGCTTCATATCATGAGGTACCCTTCGGGATAACAACTAGTGAGGAAACCACAAGCGAAACGCCAGGCCCGCCTGACCGACACGTCTGGGACTGCTACAAGGGGAGTTATCTAAGGTAGCCAGCCTGGGCCCCAAACAACATGTTCACAGCAATAGATGTTGCACAATCCGCGTGGTGCAATCTACCATGTGCAATCTATGTTGTGAGAACTATGTTGTACAACCGATGTCATGCAGCACAAGTAGCGCGATCTACTGGTGCAGCGCATGCTGCGCAACACGTGTGGGGGGCTATCTGCGCAGTGTTACTTTTCAAGCGGTGCAGTTCACCCTGCCGCGCTTGAAGTAGTCAGCTCCTTTGCTCGCGCGAGTATCCCAGCCACCCGCCCGTCCGCAGTTTGGTTTGCAAAAACCAACGCGGCGGCGACTGCGATGACTGCTTGGCGCCGGCGGGTGCGCGGCCGCGGCCGCGCTGCGAGCGCGCGCGGCCGCGCGCAGAGCGGTAAGCTGTAGCCTGGCGCGACCGACGCGGCCGCGGTGACGCGCGGGCACCTCGGTGCGAGTCGGTGGCACGGGCGCGGCATCTTCCGGGGGCGCCTAAACATGGACTAGCAAATCCACGGTTCGGGGGAGGTGCCTTCCCCAAAGTGCGGCTGGTGCCGCCTCCTTCGGCGGCGGAGATCCGCGATTTCCCATGGAAGCGGGGCCCGTCGCCCATCCACGCCCCCTTGATTCATGTTTGCGATCGCCTGCATCATTGCGAAGTCGGCAAAGGCAGACGCGACGACGATAGTAGCGGTGCTAGTGACGATGACGGCGATGACGACCGATTGGCCAACTACGGCGCCGATGCTGATCACGCCAGTGACGATGACGGTGTCGACGCGTCGGCGTTGAAGGTTTCGACATACGCGCGCGGCCTGGGTCGCATGTGGTGGGTAACCAATGGTTTCTGGAAGAGCTCGGAAGAGCGTGCGCGCAGATGTTTTTGAAACATCACGTCGCAACGCCATGGGGTTTGAGTGCGACGGGGGAACTCCATATTGCACATAGTTTGCTGAAGGATTCCGGCAGGCGCGCGCAACGACTCGCGCATGTCGACCTTGTCCAGTCCGTTACAGCGGGTCTTGAAAACGGATGGTTCTTGATAATCGACGGCTCGCGCATTTATTCCTGACGGGGACGAACGGGGTTCGACAGGGGCCGACCTGGAATGGTGATAACTCGTATGTGAGAAGAGCGGTGAGGCAGAATCACATGTAAATTGTACCATCCCAAAGGGAAACGTTACACCAAGGGGGGGAGGGACACCCCAGAGGGAGACGTTATACCCGGGGGGTGGGGGGGTGCACGGTTTCCCCCAGGGCCGTAGGCGACCCAAGGAGGAGGAGGCGAAAGAGGAGGAGGAGGAGGAGGAGGAGGTGGAGGAGGGGGAGGGGGAGGAGGAGGAGGGAGGAGGAGGAGGAGGAGGAGTAGGAGGGACCAGAAGGAGGAGAAGAAGGAGGAGGAGGAGGAAGAGTAGGAGGAGGAGGAAGAGGAGGAGGAGGACGGGTCGCCTAAGCCCTTCGGAGAAACACTCCAGGGGGGTGGTAGTAATGAGAACCTATGCGGTGCAACTATTGTCTGTTCGCAGTGAATCGTCAACCCCACTGCTCGCGCAATCATCCCGCCCACCCGGCCGCGTGCTGGTTTGCAGAACGATTGCGCCGGCGATTGCGACGACTGCTTGGCGCTGGCTGTCGCGTCGCCGCGGCCGCGCTAGCGCACGCAGACTCGCGTAGCCGGCTAGTTTGGCGCAGCCGATGCGGTCGCGGTGGCGCTGACCGCTGGGGACTTCACAGCGCGTCTCCAAGGCCGCGCTGACGCGCGGGCGCTCCAGCGCGAGTCGGCGACTCGGGCGGGCGCGGTATCATGGCGACGTCCACGACGGCAGATAGGCTGATGATGGTAGCGTCGATGGTGACTACGTCTGCGAAGACGACGGCGACGCCGATGATGGCGCCGATGCTGATCACGCCGATGTCCACGTGTCGGCATTGGAAGATTCTGAAAGAATTGACCACGCTCGGGCGGCCAACCGGCGCAAGTGGCTCGCAAGGTGTCATTTGACAGGGATCGGCGCCCCCCCCCCCGGGCGCGCGTGCAAGGGCGTTTGAATTGTTTCGACATGCGCGCGCTCCAGGTCCGCTTGGGCGCCTTTGTCGAAATTCTTCAGAATCAGACGATGCGCATAAAAGATTGCAAGAGCGCGCGACGTTTTTGTCATCGAACAAATGACGTTGCAACACCATTGTTCTCATATGTTTCCGAGAAAATCAATGTTCAAATCCTTGCGAAACCAATGGCTTTTGGAATATTCCGGCATGCGCGCGCGACGACGCGCGCGCGTGGACAGTGTCATGTTTGTTACATGTGATGTTCGGCATATTTTCAAAATGAAAGATGGGGCAGAAACGCATGTCTTACGGATGACACGAAGACCTGGGGCGGAGATCCTCATGTGTTTTGATAGAGAAGGTATATGGCACAATCTTTCTGGCGCAATGAAATTTTGCTCACAGTGAATCGCAAAACTATAGCGCTGGCGATTGCGACGACTGCTTGGCGTTGGCTGGCGCGTCGCTGCGGCCGCGCGGGCGGGCTCGCTCGCCGGCCGACGCGACGCTGCCGACACTCCAACTAGTTTGGCGCGGCCGACGTGACGCTGCCGCGGCGGCGTGGACTGCCAGGGACTTCCCAGCGCGCCTCGCAATTCGCGCTGGCGCGCGGGCGCTTCAGTGCGAAGTCGGCGGCGCGGGCGCGGCATCGCGGCCACGTCGCCAACGGCGGATGCGATGATGATTGTAGCGGTAGTGGTGACGACGGCGACAATGACGACAGCGAGGCCAAGCCGGCGCCGATGCTGATCACGCCGATGACAATGACGGCGCCCGCGTGTCGGCGATGAAGGTTTTGGAAGGGTCCGGACATGCGCGCGCGGCCGACGAGCGCGAGTGGCCCCCGTGGCGCTGTTTGTCCGGAGCCGTGCCCCCCGAGCACGCGCGCAAGGACTCTCGACTGATGTCGACATGCGCGCGTGAGAGGCACGCTCGGTCGCATGCGATGAACATGTTGACCACAAAAAAACGTTGCTCGCTCCAGAATGAGCAAGAGCGCGCGCGAGCCTTTTTGACAAATCGCGATGAAAAACCATGTGTTTTGAAATGTTTTCCGGGCAGTGTTGGACACCTGTTCGAAACCCAAGTGGGTCTTCTCACGGATTCCAGCATGCGCGCGCGACGAAGCGCGCGCGGGCGCGTCCCATATGCTGCAGGGGATTCTTGCAAATTGATGTTTAAGATTTGCGTGCGCGCGTGGGATTATTTGACAGAGATGAGGGGCGGGGCCCCGGCCCCGGGGGGCCAGGCCTAGCTAGGACGGTCGGAAGTCGTACTTAGAATGAACGATGTGGCGGTATCGTGTGTAAACTGCACCATCCCAAAGATTGGGCGATAGGTCCAGAGGGCTGCCAAATCCACTGCCCGCGCAAGCATCCCACCGACCCGCCGGCAAGTTGGTCTGCAAAAGCCATGCGGTGCCGGCGGTTGTGATGACTGCTCGGCGCTGGCTGGCGCATCGCTACGGCCGCGATAGCGCGCGCGCAACGGACAGCTATTCGGGCGCGACCGACGCGGCTGCGGCGACGCAGACCGAAAGGGACTTCCCAGAGCGTCTTGCAAAAAGTGTTGACACTCAGGCACTTTAATGCGAGTCGGTGATTCGGGCGGGCGCGGCGTCATGGCGACGCCGCCAAAGGCGCACGCGATAATGATTGTAGCGGTGCTGGTGATGACGATGGCGAAAAAAACGGCAGGGCCAACGACGGCGCCGAAAGTTTTGGAAGGGTTTCGACGTGCGCGCGCGGCCGACGGGCGCAAGTGGCCCGCATGGCGTTATGCGTCACGAATCGCACCACCCCAACACGCGCGCAATGGCGTTCGAATGATGGCGACATGCGCGCGCGAGGGGCCCGCTTGGAGGCATCGGATCAAAATTTGGGAAGACGTGTTGCTTCCTTTAAAACAGCCATTGCGCGAGCGCAGACCTCTCTGGGGTAATCACTATGTGAAACCATGTATTTGAATCCCTTCTCGGGGCACACCATTGAAACATCGCATCGGAACCAACATGTATGGCGGGTTTTGGCATGCGTGTTCGACGACGCGCGCGTGCGCACTGCCTTCCATATGTTGCACGGTTTTTTTGTTGCAAGCTGATTGTGATTTAAAGAAGCGCGCGTGTAATTGTTTGACAAGGGATGAAAGGGGGCGGTTCCTGGCCTAACTGGGATGATATGAGATCAAAATTAAGATGAACGATGGGGCAAGATCGGATACAACATACGCTATCCCAAGTGTGGACCAAAGGCTCCGGAGGGGGGAAAGGTGCTAGATCCTACTTTATTTCTGAGAAAGGGACATCAGCCCTGCGGAAGTTGTAGCCGTCACCTCCACTGCTCGCGCAAGCATCCCACCCACCCAACAACTGGCTTGCGAAACACATGCAGCGGTCAATGCGATGGCTGCTTGGCGCTGGCTGGCGCACCGCCGCGGCCGCGCTAGCTCGCGCGCAAAGCGGCCAACTACTTGGGCGCATGTGATTGAACAACCGATGGTTCGCGTGCGATTTCGCACGGACACGCGCAGACGTTTTTGGAAACAAACATCTTCGAACAAAATGTTTGTCATATGTATTCGGGAACCTCGAATTTGAAATCCCGCAGAACCTGCGGTGGTTTACTGATTTCGTCATGCGCGCGCGACGACGCGCGCGTGTGGACGTTTTCATACGTTTCGCAAGAGATTCGTGGATATTGATGACCGTTGATAAACGAATGTGCGCGCATAGTATTAGCTGAACAGGATGATTGGCGGGGGGGAGCCTGGTGCTGAATGCGCTCATATTTTTGGATAAAAAGAAACGTCGGGAAACATCACATGAACACTGCACACCCCCAGGCCTAACGAATAAAACCGGGAGGGGGTGGGAATGGTGGTAAAGCCAAACTCCTGTCTAGAAAGAAGAACGCTCGTTGTGAAATCGACGTGGTGACATATACACATATATATATGTGTGTACATATATACATATACATATATGTATGTATGTGCGTATGCGCATGTCTATATATATATGTATATGTACAAATATACATATATATAGACATATATATATATATATACACATACATCTATTCGCCGGCCCCCGTGCGGGGCCAACAGGCTGCGAGGGGATTGCAGCTCCCTGTTCCAGTTGCAGTTTCCGGTTTTCACTGTTACAGTCCTGCTTTCTGCTTCATGACTGTTACTTGTTGCTGAGCGCGCAGGGGGGGAGTCCCAAACCAGTTTTTCCTCCACGCCCAGATCGCGTTGTCTGAATTCCTGGGGGCGCGCGGGACACGAAAAATACATGATATCCGCGTCCCCGAAGCCATAATCCCAAGCAGATTCATCCACAGTCGCTTCCCCGAAGCGACAAACCCTCGCACATGACACAACACTCGCGTCTCCGAAACCATAGATATTGGCGCCCCCGAAGCCATACATCTTTGTAATTTACGCAACATTCGCGCCCCCGCGACAAGAAACCCACGTAAATTACGAAATAGTCGCGCCCCCGAACCCATAAACTTCAACAAGTAAAACAATATTGGCGTCTCCAAGGCCATAAGCCCATGTAAGTTACACCATACCCGCTTCCCCGAGGCCACAAACCTTCACAAATTATACAATCGTCGCGCCCCGGAGGCCATAAGCCTTTGTAAATCACGCAATCGTTGCGCCCCCGAGGCCCAAAACCTGTGTAAATTAGGCAATTGTTGTGTTCGCGTCCCCGAAGCAATAAACAAAAGTAAATTAACTAATATTCGCGCCACCGAAGCCATAAACACTCATAAATCAATAGTGACCCTGGCGTGAAGTCCCGACATTGCTTCACGCCAGCGTCCAGACATCCCAACACAGCTCTGGCAAGTCCCAGTCTAGGAGAGGGGGGCCGGCGGCATGGGGGCGAAGCTGGCGCTGTGAAGCGGCGTCGAAAAGCGGCGACGAAGCGGCGACGGGGCGGCGACAACAAAACTGCCAGACTGACAGACAAGCACAGGCGACGGGAAGCGACAAGGCGGCGACGGGGGGGACGACGGTGGCTACGTAGCCGCGAGACAAGCCTTGAGGCCCAGACGACGGGCGGCGACGAGGCGACGACGCGACGACGAGGGCGGCCACGTAGCCGCCAGACCGACCTTAGAAATAAGACCCGTTAAGTGCAAGCGCTGTTTGGGGAATCGAAGCGAACAGCTTGGACATGTGTCACCATTGCGTGGATTGACGGCGCCTCCTTCGGAATGGAGCTCTCGCTCGACATCGACTCCCACGATCAGAAGTACAGGCTTAGGAAAGGAGTTGCGAAGATGGTCGTGGTCCGTCTTATCGAAACAGGAATCTCGCTGGCCACGGCCCTGAAATTTGATGACCATGCGCTATCGCACCCTTTCCTGCTCGCCGGAAGGATGCGAGGCGAATCCCCGCCGAAGCTGGGCTCCCGCCCGCATGGCAGGCCCACGGGCCGCTGGTAGAGCTGAGAGGGCGCACTTCTGCAGCGAGGAGGAAGCCGTGCATGGGGATGAACGTGGGGTGCTTGGCAACAGAGGGTGCTCAAGCAGGGGATCGGCTGCAAAATCGGTGTGCTCCACAGGGTGTGTCATTTCTTGTTCGTCGGCTCCGCGACAGTGCGTAAAACGCCCTGTGAACTAACAAGGCTCAGCGCATTTGTCCCGCGGGCTCCACGGGAACATCAAGTCGGGGGAGGATCAACTCTGTAGTCGATCCCCTACTCGAGGTGTATCGCAGCCTTGCTGATCGATCTTGGGCTTCATCTGGTACTCCTCGCCCTCCGCCGCTGCCCCTGCTCTCGGAACCTAGCAACTTCCATAGGAGATCCCCCTCCTCCCTTTCTTCCTTCCGTTCGTCGACTGCACGCAAGAGTGACCCTGGGTAAGAGCGACCTTTGGTGCGCGGACTACGGGGGCGCAACGTGGCCAAATCCAGGCGCGCCAACAGCCGCTATCACATCGCGCTAAGCGATCGGGGGGACCCAGATGAACCCGCACCAAAAGTCACTCCGGCGAAGGGTCACTCTTACGCGTAGTCGAGCTCGCGTGAGGCGCACTCCCCATCGGGTCGCCCGCCCGGCCGGGCCGCCCAGCTCAGGCGCTTATATCTTCCACGGGCGGGGTGCCCCCTGGCGGCGCCCCAGACGCCAGGCCGCTCGAGGGCCGATCGGAAGGTCGCCTCCGCCAGCCCCGCTTGGGGGCGGGTGGCTGCACGGCAGACACTCTGGCCAAAGCGGGGTGGAACGGCCCGGACCTCCCAAGGAGGAACGGCCCAGAGCCCAGCGGGAGGCGGGGCAGGGCAGGGCCGCGGCGGCAGGGCAGCGTCCGACCTTCGCCCACTCCAGATCCGCGCTCGGCTTCGGCACGCTGGGCCTCCCGAGCATCTCCGCCGTAGTTGCTGCCGCCGTCGCCGCGGTTGCCGCCGCCGCCGCCATCGCCGTCGCCGCCGCCGTCGGCAATGCCGACGCACCCGATGTCGGCGTCGTCGTCTCCGTCGCCGTCACCGTCGCCGTCGCCGTCGCCGTCGCCTGCCTCGTCGTACAAGTCACCGTCGCCGTCGGTGCCGCCGTCGCCTCTGTCGTCGTCGTCTGTGCCGCCGTCGCAAGTGTCGTCATTGTTCTCGGCATCGTCGTTGCTCTCGCCTTCTCGAGGCTCCCTTCTGCGCTAGGCTCGACGTCCCAGCCCGCTAGGCCGCCGATCGGGCCCGGCATCGACGTCGGGCCCGTTCGGCGGCAGCTGGCGGGCCCAGCTCCCACCATCTGGCTCGAGGCCAGCCCGACTGGCTGCCAATGCGGCGGCACATTGGTCTCAGATGCCGGGTGAGCCCAGAAGGAGCCACCCACGCACACACACCCACAGCCGGAGGGCAAGTAGCTCACAGACGGACAACAAACAGACACACGGACGGACGGACGGACGGAAGCACAGACAAACGGACAGACAGAAACACTGATCAAAGAAGACGGTCGCGTCAGAAAGATGTCACTGATCTGGGAGCGAACTGCAGCCGCTACTGGGCGGAAAGGAAAGGGGCAAGAAGAGTGGGTGATGACGAGGAGGCGGAGGAGGACATTAAGGATAGTAGCGGCGAGGAGGAGGAGGAGGAGGAGGAGGAGGAGGAGGAGGAGGAGGAGGCTGGAGGAGGACGAGGCAGACCGAAGGCGAAGTGGGAGAATGCGGAGAGTGGCATCCATGAGATCAAGGAGCGCCAAAGGAAGGAAAGACGAGGACGAGGGAGGTGGAGCCTCCCCGCCCCCCCCCCTCGGCGCCAGCTCGCCCGCAGCTTCACCCGCACGTCGAACCCCGCGTCCCGTGCGGCCGCCGCCGCGCCTGCCCTCCTTGCCCAGCCCTCGCCGTCTCGGCGTCGTCCCCTCTCCTCCTCCCTCCTCCTTCCCCCCCTCCTCCTCCCTCCCTCCTCCCCCCCTCCTCCTCCCTCCCTCCTCCCTCCCTCCCTCCTCCCTCCTTCCTCCTCCCTCCTCCTTCTCCTCCTCGTCCTCCTTCTCCTTCTCCTCCTCCTCCTCCTCCTCCTCGTCCTCCTTCTCCGCCTCCTCCTCCTCCTCCTCTTCCTCCTCCTCCTCCTCCTCCTCCTCCTCGTCCTCGTCCTCGTCCTCGTCCTCGTCCTCGTCCTCGTCCTCGTCCTCCTCCTACTCCTCCTCCTCCGCCTCCTTCTCCGCCTCCTCCTCCTCCCCGCTCATTATCCTCGTAGCGCAGGCGAATGGAAAGTACCCGACGTGCTGGCACAATCGCAGCGGCCGACCGACATCTGCCTCCTCCTCTTGCCTCTCCGGCGCCGCAGGCCGCCTGCGGTGAGCTCCGCCTTCCACAACTACACGATTTGCTCACTACACTCAGGTCGGGCATGTCCTCCTACAGGCGGATTTTGCGAGACAAATCGAAACATGGTTAATACATATTGAAAGCATACACAAACAACAAACAGCATCCCCATACTATTTTTGACTGTTTGGGTATAGTCGTCCTGTAGAGGGGCCTGCCCGATTTAATACTACTCTCCTCTCTCCCCCGAAGATATCCTTAGATCAGCCGCCCCCCAAGCAACACTTTTTTACAACATGGCTTGCACTCAGGATGCTGGCGAGTTGGTCATTCTTACGTGCTGCTCCAGTCTGAACGTCTTCGGTCCTTCCGAAATGGTGTTCCCGCTGCAGCGTGGGCCTCACTTCTCCTTGCTCTGGCCGCCCATTCTGCTTCAATTCCTGCTGCTGCCGTTCGCCGTCATCCCTCCTCCTTCCTCATCCTTTCCTCTGCTTTCTCCTGTTTCTCCTCCACCTCCTCCTCCCCCTGTGTACACACATCAACGAAGTGGGAAGGGATGGGTGGGAGGGGTAGGGTGTCAGACACGGCGCGCGCGACTGCCCCTCCCCATCACCCCCCCCCCTCTCCGCCCCCCCTCCCCGAAGGTGCGCGCCGGAGAGGACCCAGACTCCTCTCCCGCGCCGCCGAAGCTAAGGCCGACCGCGGGGCCAACGGATGTTTGTCCGCGCCATGGGCGGGCCACCTCGCCCTCAAGTTCCAGGTTGACCCCGCCCCTTCCCCGGCAGAGCACTGACATCGGGCCCACGCCGGCGCCGCACCACTGCTAACGGACGACCCACCAAGCCACCCCGGCCCAACCCGAAGTCGCCGTTGGGCCTGTCGATTCCAGTGTGGGGGGGGGGCGCAATCCAGAACATCGGGAAGACATAGTGGAACCCGCGCACACACACACACACACACGAACCCGACATTTTGTGGGGAGATCTCGGACCGTCGGGTTGGGTTGGGGTGGTTTGGTAAGTCGTGACTATCGGGGAAACGTAAGACTCGAATTCGCTGAAACTCGGATTCGCAGACGTTCTTCCACAGGCCCGTCTTGAACTTTGATGGTCCAAGTGTCGTGTGATGTTTGCAGCGGGAGCTCGCGGCAAACTTCACACCAAGTCTCGCCGTGTTCTTGACGTTGGCGGCGAGCCGGGAAAGGGCGGGCCTTCTCAGGAGGCTCGAAGTACCCTGGCCTTCTGAAAAGTGTCTTATAAGACTTCCCCAATGGCACAGGAAACCTCTCAGGAGGCCTGAGGCCTCCAGAGCCCCGCCGCCTTCTGAGGAGGCATTCTCCGTCTCACTTCCCCCCGGGCGCGCCGCCGACTTCGGTTTTTGGGCCATAGCTCGGGTCTCCGGCGGCCGCTGGAACGCTCCCGGTGAGGCGCAGCTGCTGGCAAGCATGCCGAGGCTAGAAAACAGCGGAGGGACGACGAAAGCACTCGAAAACCTCGAACCTCGAGTCCAAGACCTCGAAACATCGCCGCCGATGATGGCCCCGTCAAACCAACCGGAGTCCCCCGAACCCAAATCTGACGTCTGCCCGAAACCAGCGGGATGACGGCCTCCTCCGGCCTCGGCGTTGCGCAGCCCTTGGGCGCGAATCCATGGGGGGGCGATAAAGGAGGGGGGGTCCTTCTCGCCCCATTGAGGGCCCCAGAAGGAGGCCGTGGGGCTCCATGAATCGCCAAATTGACCGCCCGATGTTGGCCCCCATTTCGGGCCCCAAAGCGGGCCTCCAAGCCCCCCCCCCCCCATGCATCGCCCCATTTGGGCCCCAGAGGGGGGCCCAGAGTGCTCCTTTCCTGCAGCCCTCGCCGCCGCCCCCCCTGTTACTTCGCGCCCCAGGCACGGATCGACGAGGAGGGGGAGGGGGATGGGGGAGGAGGAGGAGGAGGAGGAGGAGGAGGAGGAGGAGGAGGAGGAGGAGGGAGGAGGGAGGAGGAGGAGGAGGAGGAGGAGGACGAGGAGGAGGAGGAGGACGAGGAGGAGGAGGAGGAGGAGGAGGAGGTCGAGGAGGAGGAGAAGGAGGAAGTCGAGGAGGAGGAAGTCGAGGAGGAGGAGGAGGAGGACAAGGAGAACGAGGAGGAGGAGGAGGAAAAGAGAGGGAGGAGGACGACGAGGAGGCCCCGAGAACGGTACACCCCCGGGGCGGGGCGGGCGGGCGGCCGCGGCCCTCGGCCCCTCCTGCGGCAGCGGCGGCGCGCGGCGCGGCCGCCGAGGCGCAGAGGGCCAGGAGGGCCGCCGCCGCGGCGTGGCCAGCCATGTGGCCCCGCGGGCGCGCGCGCGCGCGCGGGCGCGCGCGAACGAGCCGCTGGTCGCGGGACGTTTGGTTTTGTTTCCGTTTCCCGCATGCTTAGTGGGGTTATTGTGTTCTTCCCACCCGCGTCGCACCCGCCCCTCATCCTTCCGCACCTCTCCTCGTCACTCGACATACACACGATACATTTGCACACACACACACAAGCATGCACACCTCCTCCCGACGCATCACACGCACCAGACGCATGCAACACACGCATGGCCTTCACTTGGGACACGCGTACACGCACAACCAAACGTGGCATTTTCTCAACACCGTACGGGGTGCGCAGGGGGTGGTCTCTCACAGCGGCCGCTATGCGCGACGCTCGTCCAGACACAGTAGGCGTTACGTTTTCTCGACACCACAAGGGTTGCACAAGGGGTGGTCTCTCACCGCGGCCGCTATGCGCGACTGTCGCTCAGGCACAACAAACGTTGAATTTTCTCGACACCACAAGGGGTGTTCAGGAGGTGGTCTCTCACCGCGGCCGCGATGCGCGACGGTCGTCAGACACAACAAGCGTGGCATTTCCTCGACACCGTACGGGGTGCCCAGGGGGGGGTCTCTCACCGCGGCCGCTACGCGCGTTGGTCGTCCAGGCACAGCAGGCGTGGCATTTTCTCGACACCATACGGCGTGCGCATGGGGAGGTGTCCCACCGCAGCAGCTATGCGCGCTGGTCGTCCAGGCGCAGCAGGCGTTGCATTTTCTCGACACTATATGGGGTGCGTTTTGTCTCTCACCGCGGCCGCCATGACTGACGATCGCCCAGGCACAACAGTCGTGGTATTTTCTAGACGCCATAGGGGGTGCGCAAGGGGTGGTTTCTCGGCGCGACGCTTTTTCAGGGGATCGCAGTCGTGGCACTTTCTCGACGCCATAGGGGGTGGGATGCGCAGGGGGGTCGGTCTCCCAGGGCCTAGCGCGCGCGGTACTGTCTCGAGGCCACAGGGGCACGCAAGCGGGGGGAGCGATCATCATCATCATCATCATCATCATCATCAGCATCAGCAGCATCATCATCATCACCAATAATCATCATCATCATCATCATCATCATCATCACAATCATCATCATCATCCTCATTATCATCATCACCATCATCATCATCCGCATCATCATCATCACCATCATCATCATCAGCATCATCAGCATCGTCATCATCATCAACATCATCATCACCATCAAGAACTGTAACCACCCTAGCTCATGCGGGCTCAGGCTGCTCGATATTTGAACGCGGACGACCGCCGGTGACTCTGCGTCAAATGTACGGCCCCCGTCATGGCGCCGAAATGCGCACCGTCCGTTTTGCAACCTCCGTACGAGCAGCTCGGGAAATCAATGCTAGAGATGGACGCCGAGGTGAACCTGGATGGTTTGCGCGGCTCTGCTGTGCAGTACGGGTACGCCTTGGTACGCGGCGCATTTGATGCTTACCACTGATAGCTGGCAAACTGGTTGTCTGACACGCTCCTCACCATGTACAATAAGTTGCCGCGTAAACGAGGCATGCCAGGAGGCAGTGCTTGGTTAGGTACTTGCTGAACCTTTCATTTGCATCATTCTCGCAAATTTCACGTCAGCTATCATCACGCCGGACATGTTGTAAATATGTGGGGCTCCTTGGTAGCGAAATTTGCCGCTCTTCTGCTGTGGCTCCTGTTCGCTTCTTCGCTTTTTCTCTCTCGGGCCCCGCCAGGGGCGCGCGGCCCCTAGCTCCACGGAATCGCGGGGCGGCGGGTTTGCCCCGCCCCATATCGGTGGCTAGGACTGAACCTGGCCGCAATGTCGAGTCGAGGAGGAGGAGGAGGACGACGACGACGAGGAGGAGGAGGAAGAGGAAAAGGAGGAGAGGGAGGAGGAGGAGGGGCGTGGGGGGGGAGGATGAGGGGGAAGGGTGGCGGGGCCAGGAAGAGACGAGCGGGCGGAAGCATGACGGGTGGAAGGAGGGGCGGGGCGTGGACGAGAGGGGGGAAGAAGAAGGCAGGACAGAAGCAAGGCCAGGAGGGCGAGGAGGAAGAAGCATGATGACTGTGGAGGCATAGGACAGGTCATCGTGATGATATCATCACGCCCGCCTCTCCAAGGGAGTAGAGCCAAGAGGCGATCCTTCGTGAACTTTCATAAGGACAGCCTCCATTTCTGGCAATTTCGGGTGGGACATCCTGCAACTTCTGAATACAGGACGCAGGTCGCAGATCGCGACGAGAGTGAGGGAGCCCACCAGTCTGACACAATCCCTGGGCGCATGGCTGAAATGGGGTTTCGCGGTGCGTGATGCTGATAATTGTTGTTTGTTGTCGTCGTCCCACTTGAAACCCACCTGCGACCCACACCGCGGCCGAACCCGCGACACACCTGGCACCACGACCCACCCGCGACGCACCCGCGGCCAACCCGCGACCCACCCGCGGCTCACCCCCACACCGGCGACCCACCCGCGACCCACCCGCGACCCACCCGCGACCCACCCCGCGACCCACCCGGCGCCACTCCGGCGCTCCACCCCGCGCTCCACTCGCGACCCACCTACGTCGTTGTGGCGGAACAGTCGGCGCCTGCGGCGTCCTTGTTATGACATATGTGGAAAATCGCCGACTGCTGATGGCTTTCTCGCACTTGCTCCCGAGCCTCACATACTGCCAACGATCCCCCGGCCCATCACTCTTATCGGTAACTGGGGAGACAGTGTAAAACCATAATGGCTTGTTCCTCACTCCTGATCGACATGTTCAAAACACAAGTGGCTTACAATGAAAGGCCACACCAAGTTACAGCATCTGGCATGACAAGCTGATTCCCCATGTAACTCTGACATGTGGTATGCTATGTGGGTTTTCCCGTAATTCCAAGGGTGCTGCTAAGCTTCCTCTTAACCGCAGGCTGTGTCAACCCCATCGATGCCGTCGCCAATCCGAAATGAATGTTATTTTCCTTATCTCGCCATGCACATCGGGAACATCATCGGTTTGGGGTACGGGCATGTCAGAAACAACTTCTCCGACTTCTCGCTCTCCAAGAGCTGCCTGCTTGCCCACACCAATGTGAAAGCCATTGGTGTTTTAACGATTTCAAATATGATGCTCAGCATTTCGGCTGAGTGTAAAGAACACATGTCCTGGCGACGGACCCACCCATATGCAGGTGTGAATACTGCAAGACCAGTGGAAACTAAAGGAAGGGGCTGGCGAGCGGACTAACGCGTGCGTGGGAAGGGCGGAGCGACGTTGCTGCTGGGGTCGCAGAGGTCAGCGGTAAGTAACCCGTTACGCGTCTGTCGGCGAGGCCCTAGGGGGCAGCAGGCAGCGGGGCCTTCGGTGGAACTCCCTATGCCACGAAATGTGTTGGAAGCATGCCGGCATGCGAGCGGGCACGCATGCGAGTCCTGCCGCTGGGGCCTCAGGTGGAGCTACCGATGGGGCCACGAAGCGTTTGCGCCGACATGGGCGTGGTCACGCGTGCGATTCTTGCCACTGGAGCATTCGGTGGAGCTCCCTATGGGGCCACGACGCTTGTGAAGGATATGGGGTAGTGGGCGCGGTCACGAATACGATTCCTGTCATTGGGGCCTTCAGTGGACAACCCCCATGGGGCCACGAACTGTGTAAGAGGTGCGCCAACATGGTGTGGAGAAGGCGTGTGAAAGCAGCCATTGGGGCCATCAGTGGAGCTCCTTATGGGGCCAAGAAGCGTGTGAGGGGTGCGCCAACATGGTGTGGAGAAGGTGAGCGGACGCAACCACCGGGGCCTTCGGTGAAGCTCTCTATGGGGCCACGAAGCGCGCGCCGAAACTTATGGAGGCGGCATTCGAACGCAGCCACGGAGGCCTTCTGTGGAGCTCCCTGTGGGGCCACGAAACGTGTGAGGGGTGCGCCCACATGGTGTGGAGAAGGTGAGCGGGCGCAACCACTGGGGCCTTCGGTGAAGCTCTCTATGGGGCCACGAAACGCGCGCCGAAACTTATGGAGGCGGCATTCGAACGCAGCCACGGAGGCCTTCAGTGGAGCTCCCTGTGGGGCCACGAAGCGTGTGAGGGGTGCGCCCACATGGTGTGGAGAAGGTGAACGGACGCAACCATTGGGGCCTTCGGTGAAGCTCTCTCTATGGGGCCACGAAGCGTGCGCCGAAATTTATGGAGGAGGCATGCGAACGCAGCCACATAGGCCTTCTGTGGAGCTCCCTGTGGGGCCACAAAGGCGCCAGCATGTTGTGGTAGAGGCGCGCGCACGCAGCCACTGAGGTTTTCGGTGGCCCTCCATATGAGGCCACGAGCCACGAAACATGCGAGGTGTGCGCCAGCATAGTGACAAGACGGTATTCGACAACAACCCCTGGGGTTTCTGGTGCTCCAAACCCCCGAGACGCGCGAAGGGTGCAACAAACGTTTATGGACCACGTATGCGGACGAAGCGGGCGCCTGGGGGCGCTTGGGCGCCCATGGGGAATCTGGAATCGCTTGGGAACGCCTGGGAACGTCTGGGAGCGCTTGGGAACGCTTCTGGGGCGTCTGGGGGGCGCTTAGGAACGCATGCGACCGTGTGGAAGCGTCTGGGGGTTCCTGGAGCGACTGGGCGCGCCTGGAAGTCTGGAGATCCCTGGGGTTTCCTGCAAACGCCTTGGGCCGCCGGAAGAGCGCCTGGAACCGCCGAGGAAGCGCTGGGGCGCTCCTGGAGCGTCTGGGCGGGCATGGAAACATGCCAGACGCCTGGGAGCGCCTGGAAGCGCCTGGGGCCACCTGGGGAACGCCTGGCGCTGCCTGGGAGCGTTTGGGGGTTCCTGGAACTTTCGGGAGCGCCTTGGGCGTATGGGACCGTCTGGGAGCGCCTCGGGGCGCCTGGGACTTGCCTGCGGCACGCCCGGGGCCACTCGGGAGCGCGTGGGCGTTCCTGGAACGCCTGGGGGCGCTGCGGAGCGCCTGGGGGTCCGCTTGCGGACGTCCGCTTGCGCACGTCCGCTTGCGCAGCGATTCGATTCGAACGGGCCTTGCTTGATCCGGCGAGGGAGTACCACCAGTGCTGCGCACATGGTGAGGAAGACGTAGCCAGCCTTCCGCCTCGCTCGGACGCGGGCGAGGTAACTCCCGCCCGCCATCTGGCACTCCGCTGAAATCTCTGACCACTAGCCGCTCGCTGCCTTACGATTGCCGTCGCCAACGCTAGATAGCGATAGAGAGTGCAAGAGAGAGAGAGAGATAAGAGATAGAGAGAGAGAGAGAGAGATCGTGCGCCGCGGCCACATCTCACTGCGGACACAAAGCCGCGCGCTGATGCAAACATCCGAGAGTTCATCGCCGTTTTACTATGGGAAATTCCCCCCCTCTTCCTCTTCCTCCAGAACTGGGGGGTCCCCCGTTAAAAAAGTGAGCGCCCCAGGGGTCCGTTCCCGTTCCCATTCCCGTTCCCGTTCCCGTTCCCGCTCTCTCTCTCTCTCTCTTGTTTTTTTTTTGTTTCTCTCTCTCTCTCTCTCTCTCTCACTCTCTCTCTATCTCTCTCTCTCTCTTTCTCTCTGTCGCCCTCTCTCTCTCTGTCTCTCTCTCTCTCTCTCTCTCTCTCCCCCCCCCACTCCCACTCCCGCTCTCTCTTTCTCTCTCTCTCTCTCTCTCGTCCAGGGGGGCCCTGGGGCCGAGATCGAAGAACCGCATACCCCCAAATCTTGCAAAAGCTATGAGAACATCAATTCGCCGGCCCAACGGGCCAGAGGCGTGCTAAGATCTCGGGTAGGTTGTAAACAATATGTCTAGTTCGCGCGCGCGGGGCGGGCCCCGGGGGTCCCCAGACGAAAAGTACCCCGGCAGACTCCCGGCAAGGTCTAGGCAAGTCCTGTTCAAGGATGCCGGAACTCTTTTTCGGAGCTCCAGAGGGCTCCAAATCGGTCCAAGAGGGCCCCAAGGGGTCTCCCGGACGGTCCAAGAGCGCCCCGAGACGCCGAAATATTACTCCACAGCGCCTGACCTGGCCTGCAGACGGCCAAACAAGCCTTCACGACGCTCCAAAAAGTCCCTAAGCGGCGTCCCAAGGGGGCCCCCAAAAAGCAACAATCGTCACGTTCCCACTGGAAAACGTACATTTTTACAATTGCCGCGTCTTCGGCTTCCACGCCGTCCAAGGCGGTCCAAGTGGTCCCCAATATCGCCCCAAGACGTCCCGATATGCCCCTGAGGCGGCTCCAAGACGTGCCAAGATAGCCCCAATAAGGTCCAAGAAACCCCCAAGGTGGCCCAAGAGGGATCCAGGACGGCTCCAAGAGCGGACCCAGAGGGGGAACCTGAACGGACATGTCGAGCCTTCGGCCCAAACGCGCCCCCCTGGAGGCCCCTACAAGCCCCCGAGAGGCCCCAAGAGGCTCCGAAGAGGCCCCAAAAGAGCCCCAAGAAGCTCCCAAGAGGTTCCCAGAAGGCCCCCGGGAGGCCCCCAAGAGACCCGCCAGACCCCCGCAAGAGGCCACCAAGAGGACACGCACCACCCCCACAGAAGAATAACCACCTCGCCGCCACGTATAGCAAGTACGCGGACAAAAACACACCCCGTAGAACAGTAGAGGCCGAACCCGCCACAACAATCTCCAAAGAAACTGATTCATCCCCATGCGATCTGCCGCAGCGCCTCTGGAAAACGACCACGGCCCAGCAGCGCCGCCTGGCTCGCGACCGCGCAGGCAAACGCCAGCGATGGCACAATACGGGCCGGCGGAATGAGCGAAGCGATTAATAATTGCAGGTCCCTTCCACCCTGAAAGGGGGATCAAGAGGGGGGCCTTAGAAAGGCCGCGGACGCTTGGAGGCTTGTTGGGCTCTGCTGGGAGGCCTCGCGGGGGCCTCTTAGAAACATGTTTCAAGTTTGTTGGGGCCCGTTTGGGGCTTCTTGGGTGCGTTAGGGGGGATACCTTGGGGGTCTCCTTGGGGGTGTTCGAACCGGTAGTGACCTTCCTCAATTTTCGAGGGGGGGAGGGGACGGGTTGGAAACCCCCAGTGACCCCCCTTCGTTTTCCGCCAGCAGCGGTAGAACACGCTCTTTCAAACATCACGTGACCGTGCAAACTTCTTGGTTGCGCAAGCTGCCCCAGCTGATGATATGTGGGCTGCCATGGAGGATGGTGGAGACGGGTCCTGGAGGAGGAGGAGGAGGAGGAGGAGGAGGAGGAGGAGGAGGAGAATGATGGGGTTTTCCTCGGGACCATGTTCCAATTCCGAGCCATCCTTGACGGTCCCAGGGCCCCAAGATGACCTTGGGAGCTCGAGCGCGGCGGAAAACCTCCAGGACATCGTTCCTGTAGAGCCCCGCTCCTATCATGCTGGCTTTAGGTCGGGCATGTCCCCCTACAGGGGGATCTTGGGCGAAAAACTGAAAGTTGTCAAAAAATACCCGCAACATGCTCAAACATACTCAAAAACTAGACCCCCGACCATTTTTGGACCGACCGAATGCTGGCTGCAGACTACTGATGGCCTCTTGGCTGGAAGCGTCCGCAGCCCGGCAGGCAACGCAGAGCAGAGGGCGCACAAGAGAAGCGCTACATGAACTCAGTCACGCCTCTGGTGGGTTCCCGAACGCCTCCGGAAGTCCCCCGGGGAGGCACCTGGAGCCCGGCAACAAGCCCACGACCTCCCAAATATGAAGGGGCCCTGGGACACACACACACACACATTCTCTCTCACACACACACACACACACACACACACACACACACACACACACACACACACACACACACACAAATAAGCACAAATAATAGGATTCCCCATGTTTCCTGGGTTTTCGTCTTCCCCTCACTTCCCATATGTTCCTATATTCTCTGGGCAATCGACGATTAACTGTGCCTGTGTGTTTTTTCCCCTCCCAAATCCTCGGCCCTCGAATCCTCGGACCTCGACGCGGAACCGAAGTCTCGTGTGGGCGCCATTTGAGGAACTCTTCGAGCGAGAATCCAAGGTACCCACCCCGATGGATGAGGCTCTCCGCTCGTGGGCCATCAGAGGCCTCCCAGGTGGGGTCGGAGTAGAGCGGATTCGAGAATCTTGCCGCATCGCGGATACATCGGCGATGCATCGGCGACGTCGTCGATGCAGCGGCGACGTCGGCGTGGAGAAGATCGGGGTCGCATCGAGCCGCAGCATCGGCGATGCGGAGCGATCCTCCAACCCCGTCTGCTCGGACCCCTTCTGGGCTGCCTAGAGCCATCTCCTCGTCTCGGCAGAACCAAAGGATGCGCCGAGCTCGGGGCCCCACAGAGAAGTTTCTGCCGAGCAGCCCTCTTCGGCAGGAGCAGGCTGGCCATGCCCGATGTCCGCGGCGCGGAGGGGCCGGGCACAGCTGCGCAGGGCAAGGCAGCAACCGCCAGGGCACCGAAGCGGAAGATCGGATCGGATCGGCGCGTGTGTCGAGTCACGCCGCATCGGCTCGAGTCGAGTCGGTGGCTCGCCATGGAAGCAGCGGGCCGCAGCCGGTCGCCCGAACACCGGAATCGAATCGGATCGGGCCGGCCAGAGCAAGGGCTGGATCGAAATGGGCCTTGCAAGGAGGCAGGGCGTCCTTGGCGGGACGCTGCTGCGCTGCTTGTTGTGCAGCCAGACCTGCGGAACCGCCGACGGGGAGAGACAAGTACTACGTGTGTGTGCCCCCGCAAATCCTGCACAACCTCTGGGCCGCATGGGGGAGGTTTGAAGGCTGCGACTCGCCTGCAGAGCATGCTATGGTCAATCTTCCAGACGCTATTTGCGCATAGACCTAGCGGGCTACACCAGACACAGAAGGGCACGGAGTGGCCAAGGTCACGGAGCCTTTGATTCAGACATTGTCTTTTTCTGCGATCCACAAGCGCTGATTCCACTGTGTTGTGCTACATAGAGCGGCGTATGCGTTCATATGCGCACGGGAATGTGTATATATATACACATACATATATATATATATATATGTGTATATGTCACACAATACTCTGACATCATGTTATCGCCTCAATGCTGGCTGCATGTGTGGTCCAGACGGCCAAGATCCCCTGTAAGCACATTCGCTAAGGTACACTGAGGTGCACACAGTTGTGTTCTCACCCCTGTCCCGCCTGTCAGCGTTCTTAGGAATCCCTTGGAATACCCAAGAATGCACGTTTTCACTGGCCGACCTCCTACTCCTCCAACAGCCTCTTCACCTTCACTGCTATGATTTGGGTGCTTTGATGAGGAGATTTCCCTGAGGTTTTTGAACTACTCTAGCGGCGTACTCGCTTTCGTTTGCGTTCGACGCTCCAAGACGGCCCGAGAGGCCCCCGAGATCGCCTCAAGACTGCCCGACGCACTAAGGTGGCCCCCGAGACCACCAGCAAGCCAACATGAGGCCTCCCAGAAGCCTCAGGAGGCCCTCAAGAGGCCCAAGTTAGGTCCCAATTTGCCCCCAAGGGGCCTCCGAGGCGCCCCACGGCACCCCATAAACCCTCTCCAAGGGGCAACCCAAGCACGGCGGCGTGATTGGCCGCAAGTAACCACATCCGCTGCCCCCTGTGCTCATCAGTGGTGCTGGGCGTGCCAAGTGTCTCCTCCGCCTACCCGACGCCAGAGATGGTCTCCAACATGGCCTCCAAGACGGCCGAGACGGCCTCCAAGACTGTCACAAGAAGGCCAGGATGGCCCCAAGACGGCCCAGGATAGCCTCCACACGGCCCAAGAGGCCCCGCTGAGGACCCAAGAAGGCTCCAAGAGGACCTCCAGGAGGCCAAAACTATTGGTCTACAACTGTTTAATCTCTTTAGCGTTCTCATATTGCTCCGACACTCCAAGGCGGCCCCATAGGCCCCCAAGATCGCCCCAAAACTCTCCAGGAGGCCCCAAATTGGCTTCCAAGACGGCCCAAGAGGGCCCAAGGGCCCCAAGACGGCCCCCAGACGGCCCGACAGAACAAGACGGCTTCCGACGGGCCAGGAATGCCCTCAGACAGCAAAAGAGGCCCCAAAACCACCTAAGAGGCCCATGGATGCCCTCAAGATGCATCCACAAGGCTCCCAGGAAGCTCCTAGGAGGCCCCAAGAGTTCCCCCAGAGGCTCCCAAAATGCCCTCTCCTCCTCCTCCTCCTGATCTTCCCCGCCATCCTGCCCCAAGTATTCCCCGGAAGGTTTCTACAACGGCTCGGGGAACACAAGGTCCGATAGCTCGGCCACATGGGCGATTCCAAAAGGCAGGGGGCGGCGGTGATTCGCCGTAGGCGTCTTCGTACACATAAGTATGCGAAACACATTATGTTCCTTCTTCTTCTCCTCCGCAATGAACCTACCCTTGTCTTCACCCCCCAAAACTTACTATCTTCCTGTTCGTGGGGAAGCATTGTGCTGACGACAGCTGGACAGTCTATCCAGCCAGGTGCCGGTACGACATCCACATCAACGACATGCAAGACATGCTCTGGAAGTATGTGACCCCCTTGCGAAATACGAATTCGCAACAGATCGAGTTCGGCTCGTGTGACACACGTCCTAGCCAATGGGCCGCAAAATAGCAGAAACAAGACGTACATACATGCAGGCAATTTTATGTCGATGCTTCCTTCCCCCGGAAACAGTCGAAGTCTTGCAAAAAGGAGCCCATGATAAGGACATGCACTAATTCCCTTTCTCGAATTAGACTCGAATCCTCTGCTAGGGCGCACTGGCAACCGAAAGAACATGGAACCCACTCCGAGCTACATGTGGTAAGTGCTCCATACGTTGACGATCCGACTGCAACTAGCCAAGTATTCTTTCCTGTTGGCAGCGGACAAAGGGATGCTGGCGAGGGCACGAAGGCCAACGGCCGCGCCTGCGTGCCTCCCACCTCGTCGCCGAACCACCAGCCGGAGTACTCCTTGTGACCGCTTTTTTCTTTCCCGGGTGACGGTCTTGAAGGAGGCCGCAATCGGGTGCCAGCCCCTGGGTGACCTTCGCAGGCACGGTCTGCTGAAGGCCAAGCTCTGGGCGGTCGGTCTTCGTAAGCGCGGTGGAAGATGACGTGTTGCTACAAGACCAAATCTATCCAAGCCAGGCCAGAGCAAGCCGGCGCAAGCCGAATTCAGCCCGAATGTGTCTGATTCGGCCGGGCTCAACCAGGACTGCAGTCAACACGTATCATGCGGATGGGCGGTAAGAGTGCCAGGGCCTTGGAGGGCCATGCGGGTTGACTGCAGTACCAAGGAGAAGCCAGGGCCGATGTTGCAACCTGACAGCAGGCACGGAAGGAAGGACCAAAGGCGGATACGGGCTGGAGTGTCCCGCTCGGTCGCCGCGTCCCGCCTGCTCCCTTCTGCAATCCCTGCTGCCGGGCTCTCCTGAGGATAACGTGCTTGTACACCTCGCCGAATACAGGATTTGGCCATCGCTCGGACGTCCATTCCCTGTGTTGTTTCGGTTTCGTGCGTGGCTTTTTCGCAGGATGATCCAGGATGCTCCTTAATGATGCCCGCCGAGAAAAAGTGCACACGTCCGAGCGATACCAAGCGATACACCCTCCCCGGGAGGCTTCACCGCCATCAGACGGCCTCGCGCGGGGGGAGCTGGTTTCTACCTCGGGCCTGGGGCCTCCGAGAGGGCCCCAGACGGCCACCGCGATGCCTCCAGATGGGCCCAAGAGATGTCCGGGTGCCCCAAGATGTCGCACCTGCCCTCAGCTCGGCTCCCCAGGTGCCTCCAGATGGCCTCGGAGGCGGCCAAGACGGCCAACGCTGGGCGCCATGGCGGTTCAATACGTCATTCTTTTTTGGTAAAAGCATGTTAAAAAAAAACAAACAGAACCCACGGCTCCTGGCACTGCTTGTCGTTCCAGAAATAGAGGAACACATTGCTGCTGGCCTTGGGGCCCTTCACGTCCTTCCTGTACGTGGGCTTGTCGTGGTTCTCTCCGACCTTGTTGTACCTGGAGGCGAACAGAAGAGAGGACGAAGGAGGCTGAGTTCTAGGTGGAGGCATGCCATGGACTCCTGCGAGGCCAAGCTGGAGAAGGAGTAGGTTGGCCCCGAAAAAGCCACCCCGAGGGCGATCGGAAGGCATGCGGGGGGAAGGAGAGAGGGGAGAAGGCGAAGAAGGCGAAGGAGGTGAAGGAGGTGAAGGAGGTGAAGGGGGGAAAGGCAGGAGAGGGGGTAGGAGGGGTGAAAGAGGGAGGGGGAGGCGAGCAGGCGGCGGAGCAAGGGTAGGGGAAGGAGCCTGGACCCCTCCACGAACTTCGCCAAAGGCCCCCCTCATCTCCTCCACCTTTTCTGCACCTTCCGACTTCATCCTCACCCTAATATGCTCCTTGTCTTTCCCCCTCCTCCTCATCCTACTACCGCTGGCCTCCTCGTCCTCTCCCTTTTGCTCCTGCCATGATCTGGGAGGGCCAATCACCAAACGGGTCCTGGATAACCCATGAGCTCCTCTGAAATGGCTTCCCATGTCGAGCCGTTTTCCTTTAATCCCAAAACAACGGCGATGGTGTAAGATAGCGCACCGACTGAGGCAACGAATTAGTAAATTGCGCGACGCCTCGCGCAACCTATGCTGGAATGGTGCACCCACTCAGGCAACCTACGGCGGACCGGAACCAACTAACGACCTGGTAGATCTCGGGGTGACTGGCGCAACGGCGCAACTTATGGCGCAATTGCACCCCCCCGGGGCAACGCATTACTTGGTCGATTGCGAGGTGCCTGGCGCAACATATGCAGGATGCCGTTTGGTGTCTCGTGGCGGAATGAAAGCTGAAGATCTCGGGGCCCTGCAGGTTCCCCCCAGAGGCCGACAAGGGCCCATGACGTCAGGACCCTTTGTCACTCGAGACCCGTCTGGCCGATGGCGATCCTCCCTCACAGACCACGCCTGGAGGCCTCGGCAGGCCTCTCCTCTCTGGAGGCTTCTGGACGGAAGCCTCAGCAAGCCTCCGGATGCGTCCCGACTCGGGGCACCTATGGCAGATGAGAGGGCCTCCGAGCGCTGTGGGGGCCCAGAGAGGGACGCGATCCACGATACCCCCCTCTCTGGAGGCTTCTGGGCGAAAGCCTAAGTAGGCCTCCAGATGCACCTCGATTCGGGGCACCTCTGGCCGATCAGAGGGCCTCTCAGTGCTGTGGAGGCCCAGAGAAGGACACGATCCACGATGCTCGCGGAGGGGCACGACCCCCCCTGGAGAGCCGGCCGTCGCCGCCAGGGGGGGGGGGCACTCCCCGCACAACTGCGCGCGGATGCCAAGCTTGTCGTCCGTGCCTGCGAGCGTCACCACGAGGTCGTGCGCCGCCGGCTGCTGCGGGGGAGGGCGGTCCATCCTCTCTACCTCTTCTCCTCTGCTCCTGCACCTCTTCCTCTTCTCCCTTCTTCCTCCCCTCATCCTCACCCTTCTCCCCATCCCCCTCTCATCCGCCTCTCTCCCTTACCCTCCGACTTCTGATGCTCCTCTCCTTCTCCTCTGGGTTTCCCCCCTTCTCTCTCACTGCCCTTTTTTCTCCTACTCCTCCACCTCCCCCCGTCGTCTTCCTCCTCGTGCTCCTCCTTCTCCTCCTTCGCCCCCTCCTCCTTCGCGTCCCCCTTCTGGGGTGGGCCGAACGAGGGGGACATGGTGAGTGCAAACAGCGAAGAGATACGAAACAAAATGGCACATGGAGGGTGCTCAACGGCGGCCACCGACAACAGACGTTGAACCCTGCAGCGTCCTTCTTGGAAGCCTGCAGATGGTGGCCTGGGTTGGCGCTTCCCGGGCCCCGCTGCTTCGCCCATGGTCTCGTGGGGATACGGGAATAAAACATGGAGCGTAGCAGCCTGATGCATACATGTTTATACAGCTATCTAGATTTATGAGTTGATAAACAATGTGTCGTGTGGTTTCGCTTCGTTTCGAAGGCGGCATGGAAGCCGTCTTCGAACAACCAGAGCACAGGGTAATTCAAGTGCTCCTGCAATGCTGTAAGAAGTTGATCGCCGCGGCCAGGACAAGCAGGTAGTTACACCAGTAGACAGACTGGGCGGCGTTATATGTAGCTGCTGACTGCTGTGCGACTCAGGGTCGCCACGAGGACCTGCGTCCACTCCCTGACCAGGCGTTGAAGACGCGGAGGGCAGGGGAGGGCCTCGAGGGCACCCAGGAAGAGGAGAGGAGGACGAGGAGGAGGAGGGGGAGAAGGCGGAGGAGGAATTCCAATCAATATGTGTCATCATTTGAACAAATGGCCTTGCCGGGGCGGACCTGGAGACAAACTCAGCGCCTACAGCCGTGAGGGTAAACTCGATCAGAGCAACAACCCGGTTCAAAACACTAACGCTGAGCGTAAGCACATTTTTGTTAAGGTCTTCATTCGTGCGACAACTAACGCTGCTCTGGTTATCCAGAGTGCCCGCACCAAAGGTCACTCCAGACAACAATAATGACCAGGGTGGGGATGAGATGATAATGAAGACCCCTCATGGTGGTGATGATGATGGTGGTGATGATGGTGGTGATGATGATTACGATGCTGACGATGATGATGATGATGCTCATGATGATCATGATGATGTTGATGAGTATGATGATGGTGGTGGCGATGATGTTGCTGCTGCTTATGATGATGATGATGATGATGCTGATGATGATGATGACGATGGTGATGGTGATGATGATGACGATGATGATGATGATGATGCTGGTGGTAATGATGACGATGGTGATGATGATGCTGATGATGATGGTGCTGCTGCTGGTGATGCTGATGATGTTGCTGCTGCTTATGATGATGATGATGATGATGATGATGATGATGATGATGATGATGATGACGATGATGATGACGATGAGGATGAGGATGATGATGAGGGGAAGGACAAGTGGACAAGGTCGAGTTGAATTGCTAGCCAAGCGCCAAGTGTGGGGGCCGGTTTCTATAAAATACCCTCTGAGGTTAATTAGCCGAAAACTCCTCGAGCCCACGGACCTCTCCTGGGGTGCGTGCCGACCAGATTTTTAAGGCAAATCCAGCGGTGGCGATGAGGGGCCACCAAGGAGGCCGAACAAAGGGAAAACGGGCGAAGGGTAGGTCTGGGCACCCTTCCCAGACCCCCGACGTCGTGATGTTTTCGCAACGTCGACCCTTAGAGGTCTGCACCTCTTCCCCGGGACCGGTTGTTCCTCCTGAGCCGTTTGTTAACAGTCCCGAGGCCCGGTGAGGGCCCCCACAGAGGACGACCAAAGCGACGCACCTCCCGCCGTGCCTTCTTCACACCGCGAGGGGGCTCTGGGCTTCCTCCTCGCACGAGCCCCACACTTCTGCCACGCCCCGAGCGGGGCCCCCCAGAGGCACCCGGCGCCGCGGGCGCAGCGCCCGCGGCGGCGTCCGTGCCGCCGGGCGCGCGTGCCCTCAGAACAGCGGGTAGCCGAACGTCTCCGCGCCGCAGCGGGGGCACCGCCGGGCCGCCGGCGCGCCGGGCGAGGGCGCCTCGACGAGGCGCGCGCAGCGCTGGCAGCGCTCCTCTGAGGGCCACGGCGAGGGCGGCTCTCCTCGTCCTCGTCGTCCTCGTCGTCCTCCTCGTCCTCGCCGCCCTCCTCGTCCTCGTAATCCTCCTCGTCCTCCTCGTCCTCGTCGTCCTCGCCGTGCTCCTCGTCCTCGTCGTGCTCCTCGTCCTCGTTGTCCTCGTCGTCCACGTCATCCTCCTCATCCTTCCGCTCCTCGTTCGCAGAGGCTCCCGAACTGGGGTCCAAGCGGAGAATCGCGCCGCATCGCCGACGCCGGTGTGGAGAACATCGGGTTCCACATCGAGCCGCATCGCCGATGCGGCGCGATCCTCCGACATCAACCACCTCTGGGGCCCCATCTGCGAGGCCTGGCTAAAACACCGTTTAGGTCCAGCCCTGGTTACATAGTCCCGGGGACATGACTTCAGCTCATAATGATAGTCAGGCATAGCTATGAGCAGCAGCCATGTGCTTGATCATGCATTGTCTAGGTCGCCCAGCTTCGCTTCGCGCTGCGCGAGGTGCGGTCGTCTGCACGCCCTTTCGCACCGCCGCCTCGGTGAGGTCCAACCTTCCAGCCCAAGCCGCGACGCGCGACGCAGAATCAGCCTCGCGCCCCGTGACGTCGGTGACCGACCCCGAGGGGTGACCTCTGGGAGGGCCTTCTTGGCTGCTCCTGGAGCTGTGGGCGAGGAGGCGCGAAGGCCGCGAAGCGCCTCAGCAGTAGACGAATCCAACCAGATGCAGTCGGACCTAGGCCAGAATAGCATCCCTCCAGAACACGAGACCCTTCGTCGGCCAAAGCGAAACATCCAGGGGTACCCTCCCCAGGATGCACAAGAGCATCCAACAAGCTCGAACAACACTGGGGCACCCAGCCCGAGCCGACCTCGATCTCATACTTCGGTCCGACTGGACCTTGCTGTGTGAAGTCTCCAAGCGAAATTTCCGATCCAAGCTCGACTTCGCTTAGTGCCTTGGAAGGGGGCCCGGTACCATCAGGAAATGCGACGTCTCTGTCATTTAGAATCAACCCGCATAAGAAGGACGCGCGATAAGGATGAAAGAGCCTGGACGGCCACGTCGACACTTCGCAAGCGGGGCGCGCCCAGCGAAAGCGGCCAAGAATGGGCCGAGGGGGAAGGATGCAAGGTTAACCTTCGAAAATCGCTCATCCTTACCATGCAAATTGACTGTATCTGTTGAACCTCGGCGCTGGACAAACCTCTTTTTAGTAAACCTCCACTTAGTGAAAACTGCCTAGGACCGAAACCGACGGACCTGGACCCGCAAAAATGACGGCCGCGACGCCCTCTCGCGAACCGAAAACAGCTAATTCCTTAATAGACGTGTCAGGGTAGGAGGTCTATCAACCTCCGAACTTCAAAGACGGAGCTACGATGATGCACCAGACCCTCACCGACTTGCTACCAAACGCCGTGCGCGCGACTCGGGCCGCCCAGTTCTGCGGCTCGCGCCGCGCTGTGCGCGACACGGCTGCCTGCACGCTGCCTGGCCGGCCCTGCAATTAGGTCGGGCATGTCCCCCTACAGGGGGACTTTGGACGAAAAATGAAAAATACCAAACAAATACCCCTAAGTGACCAAAGATGTCAGGGTAGGAGGTCTCTACCAACCTCCGAGAACCTGCTGCATCGGCCCTCCTCGCCACAGTTGACTCCCAGCTCCTGGGGGCGCGTCCCTGGGGGCGCTTCCTCGGCAGCCCTGGCCCTCGTGGGGGGGCCTTCGGAGGCTTGGTTTTAGGTCGGGCATGTCCCCCTGCAGGCGGATTTTTGGGGAAAGTTGCAAAACATTCCAAACATATAATCAACATGCTCAAACATACCTTTAAAAATAGTCCCCCGACTATTCTTTACTATTTGTGAATATTCCTCCTGTAAAGGGACAGGCCCGATTTAAGCCTGGTTCGGTTGTTCCTGGACCTGCGCGCGAAGGCCCTTCGCGATCGTCTGCGCGAGGTCTGGCGCGCAGCTTCCCATCCCGTGGCAGGGATTGGCCGCAGGGGGCCTGGCGTCGACGCGGCCTGCGCGCCCGAAACAGATGCGGAACTTAGCTGCCCCAAGACGCACCACGCAACACGTGACGTATTGATACGGAGCCCAACATGTAGACTGAACACGTACGGAAGGAAGGAAGGAGGAGGAGGAGGAGGGTGAGGCGGAGGAGGAGGAGGAGGCGGAGGAGGAGGAGGAGGCGGATTTCAACGCGGACGTTTTGAACACGGCACGTGCTACGTTTCAAAACGTGCGTATCAGACCAGCTAAGGTGCGGAAACAAGTGGGCACGATGCCCAAGATCGAATGTTACCCAAGACCGATCGCGGCCACTGTCGGACAGCGTCCGCGGCGACACCCACCGCGAGCCGTGCTTGGAATGGGCAGGAAGTGCTGCGGGCCTCCGGCCGCCCGCCGTGCTGCAGCGGCCACGCGGCAGAGCTGCCGCCCTTGTGGTGTCCCTTCCATGGGAGCCAGCGTGGCCCCCGGCGCTGTCTGATTTGGGCCTGGTTTGCACTGGGGCTGGAACACAGGCGGGCCCCGACTTGGACCAGATTTGGACAGGATTCGCCCCTTGAGGCAGAGGAAGGGGGAAGGAAGGAGGACCAGGAGAGGCGAGGCGGAGCAGGAGGAAGGGCCAGGTGCGGTCCAAATGCCGTCCAGGTGCAGAGTAAAGATGATCTCAACGTCGCTGCTCAAGGCTCCAATGGGCGGCAGTCGAGGGGCCTGTAATCGGTGATAAATCGCTGAGAGATCGGCGATGCAGTCGGACCTGGGCCAGAAGAACATCCCTCAACAAAACGAGACCCGCCGTCGGCCAAAGCAAACAGAACATCCAAGGGTACCCTCCCCAAGGTGCACATGAACATCCACCAAACACGGAGAACATGAGGGCACCCCACCCGGACCGACCTCGATCTGATGCCTCGGTCCAACTGTAGACCTCCGATGGCGAAATCCTACGTTCCTGGGCGGGGCGGGCCCATCGGGCCCTCAGAGGCGATGAAATTGGGGCGATCGCGGGTCGATGCGTACCCCCTGAGCCCTCCTCCCCCCTGCCGTTGCCCCTCCTCCTGGATCCAGGAGGAACGAAACTGAGACGCCAGGAGGCCCGGCGGATCTCGGGAAGGCCGTCAACAGCTCCACGTGCATATATACATATAGATATCTGTATATTCATCACACATACAAACAAGCATACATGCGTACATACATACATGTGCCCATGCACGGATACGTACATATGTCATTCATCCATACATGCAGACACACACATACATACATACATACATACATACATACATACATACATACATACATACATACACACACACATACATACATGCATGCATGCATGCAAGCATGCATGCATGCATGCACACATACAAACATACATACATACATACATGCATGCATACATACATACATACATACATACATGCATACATACATACACACATACATACACATACATCCATACATACATACATACACATATATACATACACACATACATACATACATACATGCATACATACATACATACATGGTTGCATGCATGCATGCATACATACGAATCTGCATACATACATACATACATGCATGCGTACATACATACATACATACATACATACATACATACATACATGAACCTATACATACACACACATACACACGTACACATATACACACATACACACATACATACACACACATACATACGTACATACATACATACATACATACATACATACCGACATGCATGCATGCATACATGCATACACACATACAAACATACATACATACAGAATGCACTGCACGCATTGCATGCTTCCATACATACATGCCTACATACATACATGCGTACATACATACATTCATACATACACATATACACACATACACACATACTTACATACTTGCGTACATATATACATACATACATACATACACACATACACACATCCATACGTACTTACATACATAAAGACATGCATGCAGACATACATGCATGCATGCATACATACATGCATTCATACATACATGCATGTATGCATACATACATACATGCATACGCACGTACATACATACATACATGCATACATACACACATACACACATCCACACATACACACATACACACATACATACATACATACATGCATACCGACTTACATGCATGTACACATGCATACATACATGCAAACAAACATACATACATAACGCATTGCACGCATTGCATGCATCCATACATACAGCCATGCTCGCATACATACTTCCATATGTATAGACATACATACATACATACATACATACATACATACATACATACACATACAGACATGCACACATACACTCATTCATACACACTCACGCACACACATACATTGCATTCCAGAACACTGCGCTACACTATATTATACTACGGAAACTTGCATTATACCACACAGCATTACACTACACTACACTGCATTATATCCGAATACATTACACTATAGGCATACACATACGTGTACACACATATGTATGGTCAGAACGTCAATACGTATACCTATGTGTATACATGTATATATGTATGCATTTATGTATAGATATATGCATTTGTGTATACATATATGTGCATATGAATGCATATATATATATATATGATATGCTGTGAAATTGTATATACGTATATGGTTCCCCCCTGTGGTCATACCTTTCTCTGATTCTCTGCTTCTTCCTCGTGTTCCTATAGGTTCGTTATCCTCCCCCTCTCCTCCCCATCCGTCTCCTGCTCCCGTTCCTCCTCCTCCCCCTCATGTAGCAATATAGAACCAATACCAGACAGCGCTTGGCGCCCTCAGTGCAAGGAAACACTGCGTATGTCTATTCACTGTTTGGTTAGCGAAGCCACGACGCACTGCTTTTTCATATCATTTTTTGTGGTTGTGCACGCCCCAGTGCTCGCCGCGGCCTCCCTCGCAGCACTTCTGAGCCTGCAAAACCGAAGACAAACCAAACATACGCAGTAATTGGCGCCCTTGGTGCAAGGGAACACTGTGTATGCTTGGTTTGTTTGGTTGTGTGGGTTTGTGAAGCCACGGAACAATGTGTATGTGTTTGTTTTTTGTGGCTTTGCAAGCCCCATTGCTCGCCGCTGCCTCCCTCTCAACGGTTCTTTCTGAGGCTGCAACGCCAAACACATACACAATGTGTCCTTGCAGCCCAGACCAAAACAAACAAACAACACAAACAAATGCATTTCCCTGAACCGTTTCAAGAAGAAAAAAGATGAAGAGGGAGGCAGGCCGAGGGATTCCATTGGATTTGAATCGGATGCAAGCTGGCACAACAACTTATGTGGAAAGGGGGGGGGCGGAAAAGGAGGAGAAGGAGGAGGAGAAGAGGGAGGAGAGATCCTATGTGATCTGAATCAGGCCCACATGGGAAATCAATCGGGAAGAAGGAAGAGGAGGAGGAGGAGGCGGGGGGGAGGAGGAGGAGGAGGAGGAGGAGGAGGAGGAGGAGAAGGAGAGAGGAGGAGGAGGAGGAGGGAGAGGAGGAGGAGGGAGAAAGGAGGAGGAGGGAGGAGGAGGAGGAGGAGGAGGAGGAGGAGGAGGGGGCTCCTGGTAGCGCGTGCCGCGGGCGGGCCCGAGCGACGCCAGCACGCGCCCGAGCGAGCGCGGGGCCGCGGGGCCGCGCGCCTCGGCCGCGGCCCCGCGGGCCGCGGCGGCTGCGGCCCAGCGCCGCGCGCGGGCCTCCGACGCCCAGGCCGACAGGGTGACCTCTTGGCGGCGCGCAGAGGGGGGGGGGAAGGGAGGGAGGGAGGAGGCCCCGACAAAGTGACCTCTTGGCGGCGCGCAGGGGGGGGGGGGGGGGAAAAGGGGGAGGGGGGGAAGGCTTCTCGGAAGCACCCTGCCTCTTAGGAGGCCCCGGCCTTGCATCTATAGATAGAAGGCCAGCGCCTTCTGAGAGGCAGGGGTGCCTCGGAGAAGCCTTCCCCCTCCCCCTACCCCCCCCCCCTGCGCGTGGCCGAACCTCTTTCGGCGGCCAGCCCGCGGGGGGGGGGAATTCGAGCAGCGAAATCCGAAACTTGCCCTCGCCGATCAGCCGTGGAGGAGAGATCGGACATCTGTCCCTACAGGCCTCTCTATGTGTGTTCCAATGCCTGTGCCGTCAAGCTTTCCGGAATCTCCTTCAAGAGGAGTTGGCAAGCCGTTTGGACCTCAGTGAGGCCACGTCTTCACTATTTCATTCGGGATAAGGGTTCTTTTACCCTCGATGAGTTCAGGTAGCTCGACGGGCGGCGGGGGTGAGGTTCGTAATTCGTCGAGCACGTGGCGACATGCAAACCCCCGCCTTGGAAGCTGGTAGGGGTAGGGTTTGGGCATCGCCATCGAGAAGTGAGAGGGAGCGGGCCTTCTCAAAATGCTCAGGTGGTCTCCGGCCTTCTGACAAATTTTACGGCCACTCCCTGGCGACAGAGGAAGCTTCTCGGAAGGCAGGGGGGCTTCTGAGAAGGCCCGCCGCCTTCGAGGACCCCCTGCCTTCTGAGAAGGCCTCCTTCTTCTAACTTCCCCCCAGGCGCGCCGCCGACCCTTCGGGGAGCGCCAGGCGTTGCCCGTTCCATGGGGCGCAGAAGGACATGCATATACAACGAACTTTCAGGCGATGAGGTTCGGGCGGGAGGCACCAGCGTGTCACTCCATCGATGCCACTCCACCGATCCCACTCAACCCCGCCTGCACGCGCGACACGAACACGATACCGAAACCGATGCCCTGGTGAGGGGCTCTCCGTGTCACTGCGATCTTGCCCCCCTCTCACCTCCGATTGAATACCGTGCGCCCTCCTGGGAGGCACCTGCCCGGGCCGGACCCATGGTACAGGAGCCTTATCGGAGATCGGTGCCCAGGCGGTGTGCACGGTTTCCCCCGGGGCCGTAGGCGACCCGAGGGGGACGAGGAGGAGGAGAAGGAGGAGGAGGAGGTGGAGGAGGGGGAGGGGGCGGAGGAGATGGATGATGAGGAGTAGGAGGCTGAGGAGGAGGAAGAGGAGGAGGGAGGAGGAGTAGGAGGAGGGAGGCGGAGCAGGAGGAGGAAGAGGAGGAGGAAGAGGAGGAGGGGGAGGAGGAGGACGGGTCGCCAAAGCCCTTCGGAGAAACCCTCCAAGGCGGTGTGACCAAAAAAGACCCGCCACCGAGCATGTGCTGGAAAATTTCTGAGCGGCCGACACACACATAGTATGCAGTCGTAAGCCATAGTACAACCGGGCGGTAAGGACGCAAGGGCCTTGGGCGCGGAAGTTGACACTGTTGGGGCGGCGGACTGCCAACACACTGAAGGGCTGGCAAGCGAACGCCGCGAAGGACGGGCCGCAGAGGCGAGGACGCAGAGGTGCCCTGAGGACATGCGCGCGTCCTTACTATGAGTTTTGATGTATATGTCTGGGTTGTGCCAAATCCACGAGCTAGACCGCGTTGTGCGATGCCGCTGGTGGAATGTCGCGAGCTAGACCGTGTTGTGCGATGCCGAGGACCGTTGCTTGGTTTTGATCTAGCTGTCGAGACGAAAGACAAACGAAAACACGACAAAACGGAAAACACTGTTCAGAGTTTGGCACGCGCCCATGGCTGGTGGATAAACGCTGTCTTGTGGCGTTCTCCAGACTCCTTGGCACCGCTGATCTCTGACGGCGCCTTGGACACCAACGGCGAAAGCGTGCGGGCGGAAGCGGTGGCGTCTGTCCGCAGGGTAGAACTCTCCCCTCCCCTCCCCTCCCCTCCCCCCCCGACCCCGTGCGGGGTTGACACCCTCAGCCCCAGCGCTGTGAAGATTGGCGGCGCGCAGCAGGGGGCGGGGCTCTTCTTCTTCTTCCTCCTCCGTCTCCTCCTCCTCCCGCTGCCGTCGGAGGTCCCACTCGTCACCACAGCCGGGCGCGGCTTGGAAAACGGGCCATGATAGAGCCTGGAAGGGGTCCAGGGACAGGCTTCGAGCGGCTTTCGTTCAGGGACGAGGCGATGGGATGGCCTCCTGAGAAGGCAGGGGGCTGCTCAGAAGGAGCCCGAGGCTTGTAGGAAGCCGTCTTAGAAGGCGCCGATGGCTTCTAGAAGAAGTCCTCTGCCGTCTTTGCCGGCCACCTTCCTCGCCCCGTCCAATCTTAGACAACCGCGTTCCACTACTCTCCAAGTAACTACGTGCAAATGACCTGGATCCGACATAGGAGATTTGCGATACATTACATCGAGGCAGACATGTGTTTTTTGTCGGACGCTTGTGAGTAGGCACTTTGCGAGTAGTGGAACGCGCTCGGTGATTCTATAAGAAGTCCTCTGCCGTCCTTGACGGCCGCCTTCCTCGCCCTGGCCAACCCTGCGCGCCGCGGATGCGGTCGGCAACTGCGCGACGCTGTGCCCTGCAAGCTGATAGCGTGTCGCTCTGGTCCGCGGGATAGGAGGCCGGGAACGGGAAAGGCTCGGGACGTGGACGCCTGGGGACCGGCCAGTGGACCGCGTGCTGCGCCTAAGCTTGGGGAAGCGCGAGTTGAGCCACTCTTGCTTTCAGTCGGCCCGAAATCGATCCCCAGACCGCTCCTGGGGTCCAAAAGGACCAGTTATCCGAGCTGCGTTCAGACGTGGCGACGAGGTGATGGGCCTGTTTTCCGCCACCACCACCATAAGTTGGAGGGGAGAGGAGGAGGAAGAGGAGGAGGAGGAGGCGGAGGACGAAGAGGAGGAGGAGGAGGAGGAGGAGGAGGAGGAGGAGGAGGAGGAGGAGGACCCCCTCCCCCTCCAACTTATGGTGGTGGTGGTGGTGGTGGAAAAAAAGGCCCATCGCGAGGAGGGCCCCGTCGCAGGCCGACTACCTGTTCGTCCGGCCCGATCCACGAACAGAGGATATATCGACCCCCATCCCAGGCTTCGTGGGGTTTCCGAGTGGACCAAAAATTTGCGGCCCAACCCTGGGATGTACGAGGGGGGACGTCCATCCTCGATAGGGGTGCGTCCGAATAGCCACCGGGGGGTGTATCCCAGTGTTCCCCTTCTTTTCTTAGCAGCTTCATCTTTCGTCGGAAAGTCGGGGGTCGGGATAGAAACATCGCCTGCGATCCACTCTTGCGCGCCTCCGACCAGACTTCGGTCGGGCATGTCCTCCTACAGGCGGATTGAAGAAAAATAACACATCGTCAACAAAATACCCCAAAATACTTAAAACAAAAGAATAGAAAAAATCGTCCCATGACTATATTCTGTTGGGGCTATTTTTGGATATTCCTCCTGTAGAGGGACACGCCCGACCGAAGACCGGACTCCAGCGCTGCGAGGAGCCCAGAAGCCACGTCGGATGCTCCCGCCCCGACTGCGGACCGCGAATGGCCGTCGCGGGCCCGGCCCGGCTCGAGGAGCGCCGCGGGGAGACTTGGTCGAGGGCTCCCTGGGCGCGGTCTCCCACGGCGCAGGTCTCGTGGGCCACGGCACGGGGCAGCGCTTGTCGAGCTCATCATGGTGAGGGGCAACGACAGGGGGGGACTGGCATAGGGTCAAGTCGGGCGTGTCCCTCTACAGGGGGAATATTCAACAAAAAAAAAGTCTGGGGACGATTTTTCTGATATTTTTTTGTCTGTTTTGGGGTCTTTTTGACTATGCTTCATTTCTCCTCCAAAATCCGCCTGTAGAAGGACATACCCGACCTAAGCATTGGGGGGGATGCATCGACCTGGAATCGGCGATACGTCGCCGATAGATCAGCGATAGGCCTCCGATAGTGAATCCGCACCTGCCTGGGCAAGTTGGGGCTATCGGGCCCCTATCGGCGATCAATGGGCGATTGGGGGTCGATGCATTCCCCCCTATGGCTATCCCCCCCTATCGTTGCCCACAACATGGGCCCGTGACAAGTGTGCGGTCCCTTGCTGGCACACCGGTCCGAGGCCCAAGAGGAAATCACGTGGTCAAGATTGGACTTAGTGTGCACTCGGCGGCCCCAAGACCTCCTTCGCGAACCCCTGCGCCGTGCACGGGAAAACCGCGGAGGTGCAGGCGACGAGCCCGCTGAGCCCAGGGGCGTGCAGCTCCCGCCAAGAGTCCGCAAAAGCTCCTGCTGCCTTTCCGATGTCACCGACGGCATCCTGCGCAAGGTGGCTGGCACTGCAGACGAAGTGCGCCGGCGGCAGCGGCTTCTCGCCCGTGCGAGGGAGCGGGGAGTATTGCATAGCCACGCCAAGCGCGACGTTGTCACCGAGCCGGAAGAACGGGGCTTCGCATGCGTACAGACGAACCTGTGATGGCAGCAGGGCGCCGACGATGCGACTCCAGGGCATTACCAGCAGCCTCCAGATGAGGATTGCGAGCACTGCGCGGAGCTGGTCCCAAAGAGCCACGCTTCCGACGACGTGTCTCGGCACCTCAGCGAATCGCCCGACGAGCGCCGCCTCGTGCAGCTGGGCGCGGCCTCGAGCTGCCAGGGCCGCCAGATGCGCGACCAACGCTGCCGCTGAAAGCCACCGGGCGTCCGAGAGGCCCCCAGCGGCGACGCACGACAGCCCGATCAGGAAGGCGGCGCCGCGCGCTGCGAAAGCAGCCGACTGGCAGGTGGCGACGTAGACCGTGACCAGCAGCGCTGGTCAGTGGTTTGAAGATGGGGCCCTGAGGGATGGGGTCCTAAGCACAGGAAGGGATCCAAGGGTGGATCTGCAGTGTTTGAAGCGCCTCGTCCTTACGACCCCGTCCGTCAAGACCCTACTCCCGATCCCTTATTGATGAGGGCGCGCCGCTGGATGACCCCCTTTCCCCGATCCGTCGTCGGAGACCCCCCCTCCCCTTCCGCCCTTTCCCGATCCGTCGTCAAAGAACCCCCCGCCTTCCCCCCTGTCCCGGTCCGTCGTCGGGGAACCCTCCTTCCCCCTCCCCTATCAAAAGGGGGGGGAGGGGGTTCCGACCCCCCCTTTCGCCACGGCGCCCCCGGTCTCCGGACCCCGACCCCGACCACCCCTAACATAAATACTCACCCTCACCCTAACCCCACACACTAACCCCAAACCCAAACCCTGGCCCCAAACAGCACTCACTACCCACAATTCACTACTCGCTACCCACTCTATTTCACTACTCACTACTCACTACTCACGACTCACTGCTCACCACCCACGACTCACTACCCGCTATCCACTACTCACTACTCCCTACTCACTACTCACTACAAACTACTCACTACTCACTGCCCACTACTCAATCCTCACTACTCACTGAACACAGCTCTCAACCCACTACTCACAAATCACAAACCACTACTCACTACCACCAACCACTATCCACTACGCACTACTCACACTTCACTACCCACTACGCACTGCCCACAATTCACTACGCACTATCCACTATTCGCTACTCTCTACTTCCTAGTCCCGACACAGCACTCACTACTCACTACTCGCCACTCCCAACAACCTACTCGCTTACCAATACGCAGTATGCACTACCCACTACTCACTTCTCACTACGCTCCCACTACTCACGACTCACTACTTCCTACTCCCTACTCCCCACTCCCCACCCACTACCCACTACCCAGTACTCACTACTCACTACTCACTAAACACTACTCACTGGCCACTACTCACTACCCACTAAGCAATACTCAGTACCCACTAACCACTACTTACTACAAAGTACGCACAGTTCACTACTCACTACGCACTGCTCACAACTCACTACTCAATATCTGCTACTGGCTACCCAATACGAGCTATTCACAGATTTACTACTCAATACGAACTACTCGCTACTCACTACTCACTACTTCCTACTCCCTACTCACTTGTAACTAGTCGCAAGTCGCTACTCACTACTCACCACTCACTACTCACTACTCACGACTCACTACTAACGAACTTCTATACGCAACTCCCTACTCACTACCCACTACTCAATACCCACTTCTCGCTTCTCACTACTCACTAATCACAACTCCCTAGTCACTACTCACTACTCACTACTAACTACGCACTACTCCCTAATCGCTACTCGCTACTCACTACCCACTATTCTCTACTCCCTACTCGCTACGCGCTACTCCCTACTCACTACTCACTAGTGACTCCTGACTACTCCCTCCTCACCACTCACTATTCACAAGGCCCTACTCGCTATTCACTACTCACTACTCGCTAATCCCTACTCGCTACGCACTACTCCCTACTCGCTACTCACTACTGACTCCTGACTACTCCGTCCTCACGACTCACTACTCACAAGGCCCTACTCTCTACTCACTAGTCACTACTCGCTACTCCCTACTCGCTACTCCCTACTCGCTACTCGCTACTCACCACGCACTACTCACTACTCTCTACTCACTGCGCGCTACTCAGTACTCACTACTCACTACTCACTCCTCGCTATTCGCTACTGTCTACTCCCTCATCCCTACTCCCTGCTTACTACTCACTACACACTGCTCAGTCCTCGCTACTCATAATTCCTCACTCTCTACTTCCTTCCCACTTCTCACTACCCACTATTCACTACTCAATACTCACTAATCTACACGCACTACTCACTACTACCACTACCTATCACCCACTACTCACTACTCACGACTCACTGCGCACTACTTTCAGTGACAAATACCCACTACTCACCTATCGATATGCAAAACACCCTACTCTCTCCTCACTACCCGAGAGGCCCCCTCCCCAGCCCCCTGTTCGGCGCAAAAGGAAGGAAGGGGGGGAGGGGGGTCGACCCCGCCCCCCTTCTAGCGCCAAGGGGAAGAGGGGGGGGGTCCGGAACCCCACCCCCCTTGAAGGGGGGGAGGGGGGGCGGGGGGGGGGTCGGACCCCCCCCCCCTTAGGGGGTGAGGGGGGGGGGGGGGTCGAAAATCTCACCCCCCCTTTGAAGGGAGGGAGGGGGGGGTTCTGCTGCGACCACCCCCCACCTTTTGTGTATTCAGTGCCATCCACTGGCGCGCTTTCCTTATTAATCGACCCCCGCCCTAAAAAACCGGACCCCCCTCCAAATGCGATCTAATATTCCGGACCCCCTCTCTTCGACGGGGCGCCTTAATAGAACCCCCTGAGTTCCAATCCAAAGAAAGCGCCCTAATAAACCGGACCCCCCTAGTTACACAAAAGAGGCGCCTTAAAAAACCGGACCCAGGGGACGATTCATAAAGGATTTGGAGCATCTTTGAACCACCGAGCTGGTGCGGCCGCCACATCCGCCAACAGCAGCTCCCCGACCAAACGCGCCGGGGACGCCCACAGGGCCAACAGCAGCCGCTCCCCGGCCGGGCTCGCGGCCGCCAGCGCCAGCGCCAGCGCCGCGCCGTAGAGCCCGGCCAGCTGCAGAGCGTGGACGACGAGCTCGGCGGACCGAGCGCCGCTGCCGCGGCCGCTCGCCGCCTGCAGGGCCGCCCGCAGCGGCCACGCCATCGCCAGCGGCGCCAGCAGCTCGCCCGGGCCGGCCGCGCCCGGCTGCAGGCGGCCGCGCGCCGCCCACGCGGCCAGCGCGAGCGCCGCCGTGGCCGCGAGGCGCCGCCGCCCGGGGCCGCCCGCGGGCCACTCCAACAGGAGCTCGGTGGCCAGCAGGGCCCAGGCGCCGAGCTCCAGCGCCGGGGGCGCGGCCGCGGGCCACGGCCCACGGGCGCAGCGCAGGGCGCCGGCGCGGTGGCCCAGGAGCCCCAGGGCCAGGGCGTGCTCCTCCCAGGTCCAGGCCAGGGGGCCCGCGCCCAACAGCGAACCCGCGGCCGCTGCCAGCGCTCCCTCCGCGGCGGCCAGCGCCAGGGCGAGCAGGAGCAGGGCGGCGGGCTCCTCGGGGGGTCCGCCAGCGGCGCCGATCGGCAGGCAGGCGAGCGCGGCGGCCTGGGCGGCAAAAGCGAAGGCGGCGCGTGCGCCGAGGGCGAGAACAGCTTGCATCTCCTGGGCGTGCTCGAAGATCCGGTACTCCCGTGGCGGCCGCTGCAGCGGCCCCACGATATAGCGCGCCATCAAGGAATGCGCGGAGCGGGAGTGCTTCGCCCGACGGAAAGCCTCGCTGGCATCCTGGGCCGCCCACTGCCGAAGCACAGACTCCCCGCCGGGGTGTTCTTGCAGGAAGGGGGCCACATCGTACACGGAGCCGTCGATCGCGATCAGCAGCGTTCCCTCACCTAGCCCCGCGGCAAGCACCTCCGGCGCCACGGCTGCCAGCGCGCGCGCCTGGGGGTCTGCCGTAGCGGCTGTCGCGTCTAGGGCGACATCATCTGCGTCCACGTTCCAGGCACGGGTGTTCCACACTGCGTGCTCTAAGTCGTGCCTGGACCACGAGTCCAGCACGAGCAGGAAAGTGTAGTTCAGCAAGGAGAAGAATATCGCCATCCCGTGGTACAGAAGCTTCTCTTCCAGGCGCAGTGCCGCAATGTGACGCCTCCAGAAAACTAACGACACCACGTACAAGGCAGCGCTGCCGCCGCGAGCCAGCCAGAAGAGCAGTAGAGTCGCCTGCCAGTGCCGCGACACGTCAACTTTCTGCCGCAGCCAGACAGGCTGCGGGCTGGCCGCCAGTGCCAACTCCCTGTGGTTGAGCAGCAGCACTGGCAACTCGAAGATGAGCCCCAAAGCCCCCACAGCCGCGCAGCTCCGCAGGCGCAGCAGCCCGAGGTACCCCGCAAGGGCGACCGCGTGGTGGCACACGTAGCACCTTGTGAGGAGCGCAGCAGGATCGGCGCTGAGGCTAGAGGAACAAAAGCCTGCATAAACATAGATTTTCAGGGCGGTCCGCGCGGCTTCTTGGATCTGCGCTGAACCCCGCTCCCTGGAGCGCGGAGCGCGCCAGGGGCGGCGCTGGCGGCGCCGCTGGAGAGGCCTGGCGCCGATCCAAGATATCCGTGCGGACCTCCGAGAAGCTATGCTTCTGCAGGGCTTCTGCTCCTCGAGAGGCGAAAGACACGCTCCAGCCCCGGGCCGAGCAGTGGCATGCCCCCGGCGTCTTCCCGGATCGCCACCGCCCAGTGCCCCGCTGCCATGGCAAACAGCACCTGGCTCAGCTGCCCCGATACGCAATACGCAACACGTATCGTATTGATACGGAGCTCAACACGTAGGCTAAAAACGTAGGTCCGACGCGATACATTCGCCAAAACGTGGTCCAATACGTGGAGCCAACACGCAAAGTATTGACACGGACGTCTTGAACACGGGACGTGCTGCGTTTCAACACGGGCGCATCGAGGCAACCAAGGTGGCACCTGGTGCTCCGGCCCGAAGGCCTCGAGCAGGTCCTCGGGCAGGCGCCGGCACCCCAGCAGAAGCCGCGCGCCGCCGAGCACGGCCAGGGCGCAGTAGGCCTGCGCGCGCACCAGCCTCGCGGCGTAGGCGCCCCGCTCGCGGCGCAGCGCCGCGCGGCAGGCGGACCACGCCGCGGCCCACGCGACGCAGAGCGCGGCGGCGGCCGCGTCGGGCAGCGGTGGAGCGGGCTGCATCCTCCGAGGGCGGCGGCCTTTCCGTCGGGCCTGCTCCGATGTCAGGGAGCACCCGAGATGATTGCAGACACTCGCGGGTGTCTGGTGACGGCCGTGAGCTTCTGCTTATCGTGTCACGGCGGCGTCCCCAGAGGCACGCTATGCCTTGCGAGCGGATGGCGTGTCGTTCCGCTCCACGGGGCGGGAGGCTCGAGAAAACTGGGGACGCTGACGCCTCGGAACCGGGAAGTGCATGGCGTGTCGCGCCGCAGCACGGTGGGCCACACTGGCGGAGCGACGCGCTATGCAAAGGTCCGGACCGCTCATCTTCCTCCTCCTCTCTCCTCCTCCTCCTCCTCCTGTTCCTCATCCTTCTCCTCCTCCTCCTCCTCCTCCTCCTTCTCCTCCTCCTCCTCCTCCTCCTCCTGCTCCTCCTCCTCCTTTCTCCTCCACCCTCTTGGCCTGTGTGCACGCCCGTTTCGTGGGACCGGGTCTTGGTGCAGATCGGCTCCTTGCCGTGAAGTGCGGGCCTGGCCCCATAGAGGGACCCGCACGTGGAGTCTCTGGGTGGTGGCGAACGCTTCCCTCTCGCGACCGGGCCGCCGTCGCTGGCGATCCCCCCCCCCCCACTCCTACGGACCTCGGACGACTCTGCCTGTTCGCATCGCAGGCCCCCAGACCTCTTCGGCCCCTCCTCCCTTCGGGCATTGCCTGAAGGAGGGGCGAAAACCCAGGGGGCGAAGAGCCGTGCAACGCTCCTGCCCTTTCTGAGCCCCAGGGGCACTTTTGGGGCACAAGTGGTGCACCTGTCGTCAACCCTCCCCCCCACTTACCGCACCTCCATTACGCAACGCCCGATCCAGAAGCTCGAGGCAATCTCTTCATCCCGGGTCGTTCTTCTAGAATCTCGGGGGCACCAGTTGGTCGGCTCGCGACGGAGAAGGTCTGGGCGACCCAGTGCCTCATGACGTCTCTGGAGGTCTCTGCAGGTCCCCGCAGGCCTCCAGCACTCACAACAAATGTAGCAATACGTCCACCAACCTCGATTGCCGTCGTCGCCGTCGCCGTCCTCCTCCTCCTCCTCCATCCATTTTCCTTATGCATAACTCCTCCCTGTCGCACCTCCGAGCGTGTCTGTAGGACGGGCATTTCGCCGGAGACTTACTCACCATGTATGATCCCGAGCGTTGGAATTTGCAACAGTTTCACGGATGCAGGGCGGGCCGTTTTCAATATGTGGCTCTCGCCTTAGCGCCGCGCGCATTCGTTATAAACAGACTTGTAACTGCTTCACAGATGGAGGGCGTGCCGTTTTCAAGATGTGGTTCTAGCTATAGCGCAGCGCACATTCGTCGAATCAGTGGTAACATATGAACGAAGGACAATCGGCTTTAAAACCTGGTTATCGCCCCAGCGCCGCGCACATTCGTAGAACAAGTTTGCAGCAGCTTCAGGGACGAAGAGTGGTTCTTTTTCAAACTGTGACTGTCGCCTTAGCGCCGCGTGCATTCGTTTGGGATGTTTGCAATACTTTCAAGGGGTCGTATGGTCGAAGTCCCAGGACGAGTGTTCTGACCAGATTTTGGACGGCCAGGTTGCAGCAATCACGTTGGATCGCCATGTTGAGGTCCCAGTTCTGGCAGGGCTTTGGATCGTCAGGGCGGACCAGTCACGCTGCTCCGCGGCGCTGAAAATCTCAGGCGTTGTGCTTAGGCACGGTCATAGATTTTCAGGCGGTTGCCTCTCATCGGCGCGCTTCCAGCAATGAAGACAAGTGCTTGCCGGGCCCTGTGCAATCAGGGGACTTGCAGGGAGGGTGTATTGCAACAGCGCTGCCGCGCCTTGGGTTTGCACTGGTCCTTCTCCTCCTCCTCGTTTCCGCTCCTCCCTCCCATCCTCCTCCTGCCCAGGCTCCTACCACATCCGCTCTGGGGCTCTCGCGGTCCTGCGCCCTGGCCGCCAGGCCCATCGCGCGCGCCCGTGCGCGCGCGGTCGCCGCACCGCCGCCAGGTGGAGGCCAGGACTGCTGCGAGGCGGCCGGGGACGCGCCCGCCGCCCTCTGCGCCGAAACGGCTCCGTCTGCTCGTCGTCTCCTCCTTCCCTCCGTCTCCCTCCTTCTCCTCCTGCGTCTGCTCTGGCTTGTCATCCTCCCCATCCTTTGTTTCCCCTGACAGCACCCCTGACCCCCCTCCGCCACCCTAGAATCCACTAGAGCTCCCAACCCAGAAAGCTCTCGACCCTCTTCTCCCCACCTCCTCCACTTCCTCCTTCACCAACTCCTGATCCTCGTCCACCTTCTCCCCCCTCGTCTCGCTCTCTCTCTCTCTCTCTCTCTCTTTCTCCCTCTCTCTTGTGTTCTCTCTCTCTCTTGCACTCTCTCTTTCTCTCTCTCTCTCTCTCCCTCTCGCTTTCTATCTTCTCATCGCGCCCATCCATCCGAATGGTTTTCCTCCTCATCATTATCTTCCTCCTCCTCCTCCTCCGACTCCACTCCTCCTCCTCCTCCTCTTCCTCCTCCTGATCTCCCTCATCGTCCTCTTCCTCCTCCTCCTCCCCATCCTCTTCTCCCTCCTCCTGCTCCTCACTCACCGCATCCAGCCCGTCTCCTCCTCCTCCTCCTTCTCCGTTTTGCCTCGCCAGTCCTCCTCCTCCATCCTTATCCTCCTCCTTATCCTCCTCCTTATCCTCCTCCGTCCTCCTCCTCCTCCTCCTCCTTCTCCTCCTCCTCCTTCTCCTTCTCCTACTACTACTACTACTACTACTACTACTACTACTACTGCTACTACTACTACTACTACTACTACTACTACTACTACTACTACCACCACTACCACCACCACCACCAACCACCACCACCACCACCACCAACCACCACCACCACCACTACTACTACTACTACTACTACTACTACTACTACTACTACTACTACTACTACTACTACTACTACTACTACTACTACTACTACTAATACTACTAATACTACTACTTATACTACTACTACGACTACTACTACTACTACTACTACTACTACTACTACTACTACTACTACTACTGCTACTGCTACTACTGCTACTACTACTACTACTACTACTACTACTACTACTACTACTACTACTACTACTACTACTACTACTACTACTACTACTACTACTACTACTACTACTACTGAGACTACTCTATACTACTATTAATACTACAAAAACTGACTACTACATAATGTACTACGACAACTACTTTGACTACTACTACTACTTGCTACTATGCGGCTGCGCACTACTACTCACACCTACTACTACTACTACTGCTATTACTACTATAACTACTACTACTACTATTATACTACTACTACTACTTACAACTACAACTACAACTAAACTTACTTACTACTACTACTACTACGTACTACTTGCTTTACTTACTACTATATACTACGACCTACTGACTCCGGACTTACGACTACGCTACGACTACGACTACGACTTACGATACGATCTACAGACCTACGACTACGACTACGACTACGACTGCGGACTACGACCTGTGGACTACGACTACGACTACTACTACTACTACTACTACTCCTCCTCCTCCTCCTCCTCCTCCTCCTCCTCCTCCTCCTCCTCCTCCTCCTCCTCCTCCTCCCTCTTCCACCTCCCTACTCCTCCTCCTCCTCCTCCTCCTCCTCCTCCTCCTCCTCCTCCTCCTCCTCCTCTTCATCCTCCTTCTCCTCCTGCATCTGCCTCTCTCCCTCCAATCCTCCCTCCCTGCCCATATTTGCAGTATGAGGAGGTAGAGGAGGAAGGAAGAAGGATGAAGGCAGCATGAGGAGGTCCCCTCATCCATCTCTTCCTCCCTCTCCGCCTCGTCCCTCCTTCTCATCCCGCTCCTCCTCCCCCCGCCTCCTTCCCCCTCTCCGCGTCGCCCCCCCCTACCCCCTCTCGTCTCCACCGTCCCCGTCTCGCTTCTAGGAAATGAAGGACTGGAGGAGGTGAAGGAAGGATGAGGAGGACGAGCGAGAGACAGGAGGACGAGGAGGCTGAGAAGGAGAATGAGGAGGGAGGTAGGGCCTGGAGGAGAGGGTGGATGACGCGAGCGCCGAGGAGAACAAAAAGGACTAGGAAAAGGCTCGAATGTCAAGGCCTTCAGGGTCAACCTATCACGGCGGGCAACGCTTAACCGACCTGACCGGATCTCTGCGGGAAACCGCGTAGAAGCGTTCACGAGGGGGTGGAGGGAGAGGAGGACCGTCCTTAACAACTAAACGATATGAATACTATTCTCCCTCCTCCCCTAACGTTGTCACAAAGATCTCCCGCCCCCTCCGCATGTTTTTGTTTGGCTTCTGTGTTTCCCAACCCTTCGTTGTTGGGTCCTCGTCTTGAATAGAGCACCGTGGTCGCGCCCTCCTTCCCGCCCCCTCCCCCCCCTTGGGGGATGCGACTGGGGGGGGCAGCTTCGTGCGGTGCTACGCAGAGCGGGACCTCGCCAGCCCTGGGCGGCTGCGATCTGCGAGCCTGTCGCCACTTTCAGGGGCTGCTGGGGGGGCCGACATAGTAGGGCCCCGCCCAGATTCCGACCAGACCTCGCCAGGCATGGGGGGCTGCGATATGCGCAACTGTCGCCATGTTCGCAGGCTGCTGGGGGGGGCCAGCACAGTGGGGCCCCACCCAAATTCAGACTAGACCTCGCCATCCATGAGGTGCTGCGATCTGCGAATGTGTAAACACTTTTGATGGCTGCTGGAGGGGGCCAGCACAGTGCCCCCACCCAGATTCAGACTAGACCTCGCACGCCCTGTGCGAAGCTGTCGCCACTGTCAAGCGCTGCTAGGGTGGCCAGCACAGCGTCGCCCCAACCAAACCAGATTAGACCTCGTCGTCGCTGGGGGCCTGCGATATGCGAACTTGTCGCCACTTTCGCGGGTTGCTGGGGGGCCAGCGGAGTGAGACCCCATACAAACCTAAATTAGGCCTCGCCAGCCCTGGGGGGCTGCGATCTACGACATTGCTTCGATGTTCGAGGACTGCACGGGGGACCAGCGCAGTGGATTTCCACGCGCAGTCAGACTAGAACTCGCCATCGCTGGGGGGCTGCGAGCGTGACGGCGTCTCGTCGGGTTGCTGTCGGTCTCGTTGTCGTCTCGTTTCTCGTTGTCGCTTTTGCCGTCGCCATTGCAGTCATCGCCATCGCCGTCGCCATCGCCGTCGCCATCACCGTGGCCGTCGCCGTTGTCGCCATCGTTGTTGTCGTCGCCCCGCGGCGGACGGGCTGCGGCCCCGAGGCATGGCGTAGCTCGAAACATAGCTTCTCTACTTAGTATGACTTTCTTTGCTCGTCGCTCTCGTGTTGCTGCCACGCTCTTTTTGGTTGCTGCCTCGCTGATGTGCCAGGAGGCCTGCCCAACACCTCCTTTTAGCCCGTGCCCACTTGTCTCCTCGACCCAAGGGGACGACTAGCAGCCTCTACCAAACACTTGCCCATTGATCAGGGTCCTGCGAGTCGCGCAGCCCCGAGCCTCCCCAATAGTGCTTGCAGAGAATATACACGTCGGTCATTTCTAATCGTGCTCATCTCTAGCTGTGTTCGTTTCTAATTGGTCCTGGCCCCCTAGTGGCCAGGAAGAGGCCCAGGATAATGTAATTAGACATGAAAGGCTCCCCAACATCAAAAAACCCTCGAAGAAATACAAATGAACACTGTGTACCTCATTGCCAAATTATCACCCCCAAAAAGATCTACCCTGTTGATCTGTCCACGCATTGCGCAAGGTTGGGTACGCCGCCTGGGTACTGTACAATGTGGTTGTCTGAGGTGTTTCGAAGTGGCACTCCCGCTGCAGCGTGGGCCCCATTTTCGGATCGGCGCTTTGCTCCCGTCGTTCAGACTGGCGACCTCCCCTCATTTCCCCTCCTCCGTATTCCCCTGGTCCTCATGTTCCTCCCGCTCCTTCCACTCCAGTTCCTGTCTATGCTGCTCGTCTCGCACCACCGCGGGCCACTTTTCAGGATCCGAGTCGTTGTTCACTGTTGCCGCCCCCCACATGTATCCCCTCCTCCGCCTCCCTCTGGTCCACCCATTCCTTCCTGCCCTTCTGCTTTAGTTCCTGGTGTTGCTGCCGCTGTTCGTCCTCATTCACCTCCTCCCGTTCATCCTCCTGCTCACCCGCCACCTTCTCGTCCTCCTCCTCCTGTGCACAGAGACCCCCTTTCCCGATTCTGCACAACACGGAGTGTTCTCTCTGTGGGAGTGAGTCACAAGTCGGCTGTGATACGCGCCCGTGGACAAGCGAAATTCAGCGCCATGAGAAGGGATGGGAGTTGGGGATAGGATGTCAGACGAGGCGCGGCCGCTCCTAGCTGGTCCCCTGCCTCCTCTCCGCACTCCCGACTGGGGCTACTCAAGGACAGTGCTCATGTGGGCTTTTCCGAACGTGCGCTGCCCTAGCAGCTGCCCTCCTTGAGCAATTCTTCGGCCGACCCTTTGGGGCTGCAGCCGTGCCGCGCCGATCCAGCCGCAGACGAGACCGCATACGAGCCAGTGAACCAAGCCCCTTTCCCCCTGCTGGAGTCCTCCTAGAGGGGGTCCGAGTGAATGGGATGACAAGGCCGCCCACGAGCCAGTGAACCAAGCCCCTTCCCCCCATACTGGAGTCCTCCTATATGGGGTCCGAGTGAATGGGATGTGAGAATCGCACCGCATGCATCGGCGATGCATCGGAGATGCGTCGGCGACGCTGGCGATGCCTCGGCGACGTCGGCGTGGAGAAGTCCGGGCTCCACATCGAGCCGCATCGCCGATGCACCATCGGTGCGGCGCAATCCGCCGACCCCGTCTACTCCGACCACATCTAGGAGGCTTAGACCCCCCCCCCCGCCTCCCTGCACGGTTTCTCCCGTGGCCGTAGGCGACCCGAGGAGGGGGAGGAGGAGGAGGAGGAGGAGGAGGAGGAGGAGGAGGAGGAGGAGGAGAAAGAGGAGGAGAATGAGGAGGAGGAGGAGGAGGAGGAGGAGGAGGAGGAGGAGGGGAGGAGGAGGAGGAGGAGGAGAGGAGGAGGAGGAGGAGGAGGAGGAGGAGGAGGAGGAGGAGGAGGAGGAGGGGGGCGAAGGAGGAGGAGGAGGAGGAGGAGGAAAGAGGAGGCGGAGGAGGAGGAGGAGGAGGAGGAGGAGGAGGAGGAGGAGGAGGAGAGGGGAGGAGGAGGAGGAGGAGGAGGAGGAGGAGGAGGAGGAGGAGGAGGAGGAGGAGGAGGAGGAGGAGGATTTTTTCATCGACGCAAAGATACCCCCACATACTCACAGGTGGTGGGGTGAGGCCACCTGTAGCGTGAGTGCACCTGCCGTGAAGCCCACCACAAACATGAACCCGAAGAAGACCTCAACGAACAGGAGCACGCACGGCATCATGAAGAGCTGCCAGAGTCGTCCCAATCCTCGTCGAATACACGGCTGAGACACGAACTGTGCCACGTAGCACGGCAACGCGGACAGGCTGTCACAACCGCTCCACGAGGAATGGGAATTCCACATGCCCTGCATGAGCACCTCCCTGGCCCACGACGCCGACGAACGAGGGTGCGATCGCAACGGGCGCAACCAGGATCAGACCCACTGACATCGAGCAACCACGGCGGTACATCAGGCTGCCGCCGCACGAGGCCCGCCTCACGGATCGCCTTGTCTCTACCGTCGAAGGGGGAGGATGAGGATACAGCCGAAACCTGCGCGCAGCCGAGCTCCACGTCCATACCCCCACAGGCGACCTGAGCGGCAGGCTGACCCAGAGGAAAGACGCCTTGAGAAAGAACAGGTACTTCACCTGACCCGACAGAGCGGCCAAGAGGAAGATCATGAGCAGCCGGGCTCGGAGAGACGCCCTCAACGAACTCCTGCTGCGTGCCATCCTCCACCGAGCGCACATCGACGACAACGGCGTTGGAGTCGCAGCTGGGCACCGCAAAGGGCCGTCCAGGTGCGACGAGTACGGCTTCCGCAGCGCTCGACTCCTCAACGACCGCCTCAGACAAAGCAGTACCAGGGCACCTCTCCCCGATGGAACTCCCGTCGACAACCTGCGACTCAGACAGAACGGGCTGCAGCTGCAGCTCGGTCAGCAAAGTGGCGACGTCGCACGGCCAGCGGGCGAAGAAGTGTTGACCCGCACCTGGCAAGAAACAGGAGGCATCCGCGTTCCACTCCGTCGGGCCAACGACCAGCGGCTCGAGCACGGGCAGCAAGCGCGAAGGCACGGCGTAGCAGACCTCGATATCCTTCTGAACTGGTTGTGCGACCAGATTATGCACACGACGACACTCCTGGGCGGCCAGCCGAGGGCCGAGGCGCAGACCGCGCCGCGCCGCGCGCAGCTGGCGCGGACTGGCGCGCGCCACGTCCACCCCAGAGGCCACGGCGTGGAGGGCCACGTCCCTGCGCAGCTTGTCCGCGGGCACGGGGAGCTGCCCCCGCAGCAGCGAGGCGAGAGCAGGTGCCACGGCGACCAGCCGCTGGACCACGAGGAGGAGGAGGAGGAGGAGGAGGAGGAGGAGGAGGAGGAGGAGGAGGAGGAGGAGGAGGAGGAGGAAGAGGACGGGTCGCCCAAGCCCTTCGGAGAAACCCTCCACGCCTTCCCCCGCCCCCCAGCGAGGCGGGCGGGCGACCGCCGCCTCGGGCTCCGCGGGGGCCTCGGGCTCCGGGGCGGGCTCCGCGGGCGGCGGGCAGGCCGCCTGGGCGAGGCCGGCGGACGCCGTCCCGTCGACGCCGACGCCGACGACGACGACGGCGACGACCACGACGACGACGGCGGCTACCACGACGCCGACGCCGACAGCCACGACCGCGGCCACGACATCGACGTCGGCCACGATCGCGAGGACGGCCGCGACGGCAACGTCGACAACGTCGACGACGACGACGACGACGCTGACGACCACGACGACGACGTCGACGACGACAGTGACCGTGACGACGACGGTGACGACGACGACGATGACGACGGCGACCACGAAACTACCGATGTTGACTTCCATGGTGACAAACGGTGAGCGTCTCTTCGCGACTTGTGCCGCCAAGGGACTGGGACTTCTTGTGTCTGCCGTCCACAAGTGCCCCCGCCCGGTCCCCCTGGCGCGCGCCGACTCAGGCCTCCTAGATGGGGTCCGAGCAGATGGTGTCGGAGGATCGCGCCGCATCGCCGATGCAACGGCGATGCATCGGCGACGCCAGCGGTGCATCGCGCTGAAAAAAACGAGCTCCTATCGAGCCGCATCTGCGATGCATCGGCGATGCATCCGCGATGCGGCGTGATCCTCCGACCCCATCTGCTCGAACCCCGCATGGCGGGTTCAAAATCCTGCCATTTCTTGGGAAACCGATTTTTACGTCCGCTGGTTTCCGCAGGTCTTCCGCTGGCTTCCGCCGAGGAAGAGACAACAACTCCTTCGGCCCTCGAAAGCGAAGCCTTTTCTGGAATGCCTCATGTGAGAGGCCTCGATCTCAAGCGACAAAAAGTATGATCCAGAAAGCTATGATTTAAGAAGTCTGGCCTAGCTCCACTGACGCGTCTTTAAACATATCTGACGCTGGAAGTGCGGACGCGCTCAAGAAACCGGGCCACAGCTTTCCACCAGGTTGGTTCTCAGAAACGCTGTCCCAGCTTTTCGGGAGGACGCTTCTTCATCAGATGCTCGACTTGACTGTACTAGACGAGCGCGTTCCACGAATCGCAAAGGAACTACTCGCAAATGGCCTGGATCCGCCATGGGAGATGTACGATACATTACACCGAAGCAGACATGTGTTTTTTTTCAGACGTTTGCGAGTATGCACTTTGCAAGTAGTGGAATGCGCTCAGTGATGTACCATGCTGGGGCTGGCCCCCGCCCCGGCTGCTGCTGCGGCTCCACCGCCTTGGCCGGCTGCTCTGGCTCGCTCGACCTGGAACTCTTCCGCGCCTGGGTGCCCCCCGCCCCCCCTCCCCCCTCGCGCGCACGTTCCCTCCTTCAGTGCAGGAGGGAACGGCCGCGAAGAGAAGGAGCATGACTCATGCCCCTTCGCTTGCATGCCGGGCAGACTGCCTGTCGGTGCCCCCGTTTAGCCTCACGCTGGTGCGGATTGCGTCCGCGTCGCCGGCGACGGAAAAAAATGCATTATACAGGAGAGAAAACCCAATCGGTGGATGGTTTCCGCTGAGGAGGTCGACCGGGAACCCGGGAGCCTGGGAACCCAAAGCCCACCGAAATCGGCCCGGAACCAATAACCGGGAACCCGGGAACCAGGGAACCCGGAACCGGGAACCCGGGAACCCAGCCTGCTACCAAAATCGGCGGGAAACTTTCGCCAAATCTTTCAACTTCCGCCTCGACCTCTCCAGTGCAAGCACTGATTGGGGAAGCCTTGCTGGGGCGAGCCGGCCTTGGAGATTCCCACCTGCAGGCTCCGCTGCGACGGCTCCGCAGCGGGGCGCGCCTGCGGGCGTGGCGGCGCGCGCGCGCGGCTGGCAGGCGGGCGCCCCAGCGGCCGCGGCGGCCCCATCCCTCCGCCGCGGAGCTGATGTGGCCGCGTCCCTCGATGCAGCCCTGCCAACTTGCGGTGGTCACACGCCCGCGTGTTGGCGAGCACGTCGTGCGACCCCTCTCAGGGAGCCCTCGGGGGGGAGCCTTCGGCAGCCCGACGGAGATGGCATGACCCCGTGTTGACCCCGTGACCCAGCGGGGCTGTGTGACCCCGTGTTGGCCATGACCGCCGCTCCAGTAGATAGCCCTTGTGACGCGAACGAAACCTGAGAGAGGAGGAGTGAGGAGGGGGAGGCGGTGGTGGAGGTGCTCGATGGGGAAGGAGGGACAAGAGGTGGAGGAGATGGTGGAGGGGAGGAGGGGCATGGAGACATAAGGAGGGACAGCTGTGCTGGGGGAGAGGGCCGCAGAGGAAGCTTGTGGCTTGTTTCGGACCAGTCCGAGGAGGTGCTCGAGTCCTGTGGGGCATCTCAGGGTCCCAGCGCACGATAGCCGAGGCAGGGAGCTCTGAGGACAGAGCTGGAAACATGGAGATCTACAACGGAGTTTCCTGAACAGGACAAGGCGGCACGTAGAAGAATGGGAGAAAGAGGAAAGAAGCAAAGCGAGGAGGAAAGGGCTCATTGAACCAGAACCCATCAAGACGTCCCATACAGGTTCTTGTGTTGCCCATTTCATACTTGAAGCGTCGTGAGGGCTCTCTAAAGGGGTCTAGGGAGGGGAAGGAGGAGGAGCGAGGGAACCAAGAACGATGAGCAAGAGGAAGAACGTCTCGGGCCGCTCACGGCCGTCTCTCGGGGCCTCTTGAAGACCCGTGTGCCTTTTGAAGGGGGGCTCTGGGGGATCTATCTCGCTTCGGAAGGGTGCACGTCCTGAAGGTGCAGAGTCTATGGGGGCCCTCTGGAGCCTATGTGGGGCGTCTGGGGATCCTTTGGGGGTCCTCGGGGGCTATGAGGGGGCCTCTCTTTTGCCATCTCGCGACGTTCTGAGGCCGTCTGGCGCCTTCGGAGGCTTGGGGGCAGTCAGGGCCGTCTCGAGGGCCGTCCTGGGGTGTCCGAACCCCAGAGCGGCGAGGACGCTAACATCTCCCAAAACCATAGTGGAATCTGCGGCTTTGACCTCGTGAGGCCTTCCTCATGGGCCTCTTGGAGCCTCCTGGGGCCATCAGGTGTCCTCTTGGGCTGTCTTGGGGTCGCCCTGGGCTATTTTGGGGCCTTCTTGGGCGTCTGGATGCTTCTCGGGCGCGTCCTGGAGGGCAGAGGGACATGGCTCGCGAGAAAATAAAAATTGAGGATGCGGGACACCAAACAAACCATTCCCATATTGCTTCCCGCGCTGTCCGTTCCCAACGTGCAATCTTGTCGGGGCCCTGTGAAGAGGTTCAAAAGAAACGGGAACTCACACCACACACACACACAGACACACACACACACACACAGACACACACACATACACACACATTACGCACAACTACGAGTATGGCATCTCCAGGCCTTCTCGAGGGTCTGTTGGAAGCCCTTTTAGGCAGTCTTGGGGCTCTCTTGAACTGTCTTGAGGTCGTTTGGGGCTGTCGTGAGGGGCTTGGGCCGGGGGGCTCCTGCTAGGGCCCACTTTGGGCCCTCTTTGGGACCACCTGTTGCCCTGTTGGAGCTCTCTTGGAACTATTTTCTTCGGGTTCTCTGGTGCTCCTCTTGGGCCGTCTTGGGACTCTCGTGGGCCATCTTGGGGCCTTCTTCGGCCTTGTGGTGGCTTTCTTGGGAGCCTCTTCAGCCGTCTTAAGGCGATCTTCGGGGCATCGTGGGCCTTCTTGGAAGCTGTTCAAATCCGAAAGCGGCTGTGCTGAAAATGAATGCTATCCGAAAGGCATGTGACGCTTGCGTGCCTTTGAAGATTCCCTGGGAAAGCCCATGCGGCCAAACGGTGTGCAGAAGTCTGGCCAAACCCTTGGACTATTTGTTTCCTCAGCCGTTGCGGAACCCCGTAGGGGAAAACTGTGGAAGGAACGTCGGAGAAGGAGGCCTCCGGGGAGCTTCCTGGGAGCCTTGTGGGGGCTCTAAGCCGCCTCTTGGGGGCCTCCTGGGGCCTCTTGGGGTTGGGACCTCTGGGGGCTTCTGGGGGGCCTCATTGGGGCCGCTTGGCTTTCGGAGGCCGTCTTGGGGCACACTTGAAGGCTGTCTTGGAGGTCTCTGTGGCCGCCTTGGGCCGTCTTGGTGGCTTCTTGGGCTTTCTTGGGGCTTTCTTGGGGCTCTCTTGGGCAGTCTTGCGGGCCTCTTGGGGGCTTCTTGTGCCGTCTTTGGGGCATCTTGGGGGCATATGCACCTGTCTTGGAGCGTCGGATGCCCGAAAAGAGGAGAACGCGAAAATCAATGAACCACCCTACAAAGCCTCGTGGAGAACCTCTTGGAGCCTTCTAAAAGTGTTTCAAAAGCCGCTTGACCTTCAGAGGCCTTCTTGGACCCTCCCTGGGCAGTCGTGAATCCCTCTTTGTTAGCTGTATGTCGGGCCGTTTTGCAAGTTTCTGGGGCCGTCCAGTGCCGTCTTGGGGACATATTGGCCCAATATGTTCCCAAGACGGCACTGGACGGCCATATGGGGCCGTCGTGCGGGCCTCTGGGCCTTTTGGGCCGTCTGGGGGCGATCCTGGGAGCCTATGGACCCGTCTTGGAGCGTCGGATGCCCGAAAAGACGAGAACGCCAAAATCTTGGGCAGTCTTGGGGCGTCTAGAGGGCTTCTTGGCTTTCAGGGGCCGTCTTGGGCCCTCCCTGGGCATTCGTGGGTCCCCCCCTTAAACATTTTAGGGACGTCTTGGAGGTCTCGGGGGCCGTCTTGGGGGCCTCTTGGGCTGTATTTGGGCCATATTGGGCCGTCTTGTGGACCTCTTGGGCCGTCTTGGAGCGATCTTGCTGGCCGATGGGCCCGTCTTGGAGCGTCGGAAGCCCGAATAATCGAGAACGCCAAAATCATTTCAAAACCATTTTGGGAAATCTCAAGAGTTTGGCCTCCTGAGGTTCTCTTGGAGCCCTCTTGGGGCGTCTGTAGGGACTCTCGGGCCGCCTGCAGGACATCTTTGGACGTTCTCTGGCCCTCCTGGACCTCTTGGAAGTTCGCCCGGATTCGCAACTGAAAACTGTTGCCGACTTGCGCCGTCTTGCGACGTTTCTTCCGTTCTTCCACCCGTGTCCGGGGCCATATCTCGAAGGGTACCCTCCCAGACCCCACCGAGGGGGACACACAGAGGGGACCCCCTCCGCAGTGTCGGAACAACATGGACGGCGATGACGTGCGGCCCGCCAGAAAGCTTGCAGAACTAGCGCGGCGCGGGGATCGTGCGGAGTCCGCGCGCCGGACGAACACTGTGGAGGCCTCCCAAATAGGGTCCGAGCAAATGGGGTCGGAGGGTCGCGCCGCATCGTCGATGCATCGGCGACGTGTCGGCGACGTCGGCGATGCATCGGAGCCGTCAGGATGAAGAAACTCGGGCTCCACATCGAGCCGCATCGCCGATGCATCGGCGATGCGGCGCCATCCCCCCTCCGACCCCATCTACTCCGACCCCATCCGGGAAGCCTACATAAAAAAAACGCAAACTCGCGCGGGAAGCATGCGGATTCCGCGCGCCGGATGCGTACGTGCAGAGTGTCGGCGTCTTCTTCCCTGCATCGGCAGCTCGCTGAAAAAAGAGCGGCATGCGGGGGCAGCGCAGTTGTCCCACTCTCGCCTGGGCCGACCGCGCCCTACGGCACCTGTCGTCCCGGTAGGCAGGCCCTCGAGAGGTCAAGTGCGGCGTGGGCATTGGACAAGGAACCCCTAGTCGACGAGCTCGCTCCACTACCCGCAAAGTAGCTACTCGCAACTGGCCTGGATCCGCCGCGGGGGATCTACGATAAATTACATCGAGGGTAACATGGTTTTTTCGGGCGTTTGCGAGTAGGCACTTTGCAAGTAGTGGAACGCGCCCGGTGAGCAAGGAACCCTTAGATAAGGAATCCAGGGTTTGGAGGCCGGTGGAACTCCAACCGAAGCTTGGCCATGGATACCGCCGCCGCCCTCATCAGATAAGGAATCCTCCAGGGTCTGCAGCCTCGTGGGCGCAGTCCTTAACCAACGCCCCCGTCGTGACACATCTAGGGCGAAGTAGAGAAAGGCAAAACGCCATGAACATAAACTTTTGGCGCTCGGCGCGGATTTCTCGCATCTGCGCTGGACCCCCCTCCCTGCGCCAGGGGCTGCGCCGGAGGCGCCGCTGGGAGGGGCCCAGCGTGGATCCAAGAATTCCGCGCGGAGCGCCAAAAGTTTATGGTTATAGCCTTTTATTATGCTTATTCTTCTTCTTCGAGCTGAGGCCAATCGATGCTGACTGTGTTTGCCGACGCTTCCCCAATGAAGCTCTGCCTCAGCGGATCTCACTTGCTTGCGAAGGAACCAGTGCGTTCTGGACGCGGCCGCGCCAGGGGGTCCTCGAGGTTCTCCGGTCTGGATCTCTCACAAGGGGGGTCCTCGGAGTTTCTCGGTCCTGCTTCCTTGCCAGAGCCTTGCGCTCCCAGTCTTACTTCCTACTGTAAGGGTTCCTCGGATTCCCTGGTCTTGTTCTTGTTTGGGTTCCTTGGGCTCCCCGATTTTGTTCGTCGGTCTCCCAGGTCGTGCTCCTTGCTTGGGTTCCTCGGGTTCTCAGTCTTGTTCCCTGCTCGGGTTTCTCTGGTCCGGGGTCTTGTTGCTCGGGGTCCCCAGCACTGCAAACCAATGCCAAGCAATACCAAGTACTGCGCCGATGCAATAGGAAGCTTTCCACTACTAAGGGTCGCGCCAGGTTTATTGTTTTTGCTTCTTCCTTCGCTGTATTAATTTCTGTATACTTTCTTTGTCTTTCTCTCTCTCTCTCTCTCTCTCTTTCTCTCCATAGATCTGTTCCAGTTCATCTTTTTTCTAGAGAGCGGAACCTTGCGAAGCCCCCCTCCCAAACAGGACCCTTCTCCCCCCTTCTTCCCCCGCCCCCGATCCCAAGGCCTGGGGGCCTTCTGGACGCTCCCTAACAGGGTCACACGGGACTTCCGGCCCTTTAAATATCCCTCCCATCCAATGCAAACCGCCCACCAGCGGTTCCAAGAGGCCCCTAAGATGGTCCAAGAGGGCCCAGAGACGTCCCAGGAGCGTCCCAAGAAGCACCCAGGATGGCCAAAAGACGGCCCAATGCCCCCAAGACGGCCCAAGGCCCCAAAGACGCCCCAAGAAGCCCTCAAAAAGGTCCCTCCAACAGCACAAAGCGCCACATGTCCTTGGGAACGCGTACATTGATTCATACACGCCTTGTTAGTCGTAGCAACGTCCAAGATCGCCCAAGAGCTCCACGACATCGCAAGAGAGCCTCGAGACTGCCTAGGAGTGCACCAAGACTGCCCAAGAGAGCCCTAAGACGACTCAATCAGGGCTCAAGAGGCCCCCGAAAGGCTCCCAAGAGAGGCCCAAGAGGGCTATGGGAGGCTTCCAAAGAAGGCAGAAGATCTCCAAATACGGCTTCAAGGAAGCCCTCGCCTTCCAAAACGACGCGAGGACAGCCCAAGAGGGCTCCAAGACGATCCAACAAGCCCCGAAAGGACCTTCAAGAAGGCCTCTAGAAGCCGTAATCATCGACGGCCCAACAAGTCCCCAAGATCGCCCCAAGACGGCCCGATAGGCTGCCAAGAGGGCCCCCGACGGCCCAAGAAGACTTCCAGACGGCCTAATACCTCTGCGATTTCCGAAGACTTCCTCCCAGGGATGGCTTTCACCCCGACAGAGGTTCGAGTTTCACCTCGATGGCTTTCCGAAAGCTTCCTCCCGGCAAAAGATCGAGGCTCGAGTTTCGACGATCGAAGTCTTCATACCGTTTTCCATCCGGTCGGAGCCTCCAGCGTTCTCGTCGCCGCATGGCAGAGTCCGCCTCGAGATCCTGGCCCAACGCAACCCAGCCGTAGCACGAGGCCACGGCGAATGGCGCGAAGATCCACATGTCACGAAGCTCGAAGGACCAAGGTGCATGGCGCAGAGCGCCAATGCAGTCTTGAATATGTATAGACATATGATGCATGTGTACATGTATGTATATATTCAAAATCGTTTGAGGCGACAAGTTCTTACTGCACAGGAACTGCAATAGATGCTGATGTTTCCCCCCCATCAACTCCCTTTCCGCCGCAGAACGACTTGACGCAGCAGTGCCTTCGGTCCCAGCCACGGCTACGACGACGAGGGTCCGTAAGAGCCAAGAGTCTACAAGAGGGCCCCGCCAACAGACCCCCACAATATCATACCAGAAGCTCCTGGTATTGTACTGTTGGGGGCTTTCTTGGAAATTTCGGGAGCCATCTGCAGTCTCGGTCCCAGGAGATCCTCAGAGAAGCCCATGGTGCACCAAAAGGGTCCGAGTGAGTCCCGAAAGGGCCCTGCAAACAAACCCCAACACTATCATACCGAGGGTCCGTTGGGGCCCGCTTGTGGCTTCCTGTGTTTTCTGGGACTCGTTCGACGGCACTTCTTACTGGCTCGTGGGATGTTTCCGCGGCCTCGGGGCATTATGTTCGATACCATGCGGACAAGCCCATACCAGACTAAACAGAGCAACTGTATCACCAACATCGCAATGCAATAAAATGTTGTCCTGTGGATGGGCCGCAAGTAAGCAAAGTAGACAGACTAGACCTGCCACCCAGACCACCCAGACTAAGCAGACTCACCAGACCAGCCAGTCATGCCAGCTAGGTTAAACATCCAGACCAGCCAGGCAGCCAAACCAGACCAACCAGACCAGCTCGCCTTTCTTTCAGACCAGCGAAGCCAGGACCCGACTAAGCAGGTCAACCTGCACGGACCAAGCAGATAAGCCCAGACCAGTCTAAGCAGATGAACCTGACAAGAACAAATAGACCACCAGACCAGCCAATCAGACCAGCCAGGCCAGCCAATCCAGACAGACCAGCCAGCCAGACCAGCCGGCCAGGCGCCACTACATCGCAAACAACAACTGCAATGCAACATCAACACTGGAATGCAAAACAGAATATGTTCGTGCCGTCGTCTCCGACATGTGCGTTTCAACCCTCCCTGAACCTCCCCAAGCCATGCTTGGCTCCCACGCGGAATCCTGAATTGGAGCTCCAGCAACGCCACTACGGCGCAACAAAAAACTACAGTGCAGAAAACACGGGGATGCAACACAACAGCTGCAATGCGATAGCAACAGGCTTCGTGCCCTTGGCGTCGGCATGGGCGCTGCAGCCCTGCCTGGGCCTCCCCGAGTCACGCCGCGCACGCGCAAGCGGGATCCCAATCTCCTTAGCAACGCCACTACAGCGCAACAAACACATGCAACGCAACACAGACCGCGATGCAATAAAAACACGCGTTCGTGTCGCCGTCGCCAGCATGCGCGCTCCGCACCTTCCGGAACCTCCCCAAAAGAGCAAGCGTGCAGCTTGCTCTTTTTTGAAGCTTACCGTCCCGCCGTGCGCTTTAACGGCTACAAGCATTTATGTGTATAAATAAGCAGATATGTCTAAGCATATGTCTCTCTGTCTCGCTGTCTCGTTTTCTCTCTCTCTCTCTCTCTCGTTTCTCTCGTTTCTCTCTTTCTCTCTCTGTCCCCCCCCTGTCTCTCGATCTACCGCCTCCAACTCTCCCTCGCCCTTTCCCTCTCTCCCTCTTGCTCTCTCTCTCTCTCTCTTCTCTATGCCACGTTCTGCGCAAAGGTGTGTTCAGGCTGACCCACAGGGCGGCACTCGTTGACTCTGGAGGGTCTGTTTGACTGTTCTGTTGCCCCCGCAGCGGGGCGCGGCCACGAGCCCAAGGATACGGCGGGTCGATCTGCTCGCGGAGGTGCGGGGTCCAGCTTGCTTGCCAGGAGGCGAGCTTGGTAGCTGAGGCCACTAGGACGGGATACGCACGCGAGGTGGGCAGATGACCGTTGCGGAAATATGCTGTCCCCTGCGCGCCCGGGAGGCCCCCGCGCGCCAGGTGCTGTGCACGCGCGCACGCGCGAGCGACAGGCGCGCGGAACAAGCCAAAAAGCAATTGCTGGCTCGAGGAACCTGACGGGCGTAAGCGCGTGAGTGCTTACCCGTGCGCGCCTGTGCAATGGAGCAGGCGCCCTGACCCTCGCCGGCTGGCCGCATCTCTGGGGGCAGGGGCAGAGTATGGGTGGAGCGCTGGTCCGCGTGCGAAGCGCGGGCCTGCTGGGCAGAAGTGCCCACTGCTGCTGCAACTGCCTCTATTCCCATCTACAGGCTCCACCCGCTGTCCCTTACCTTCCTCTTCCTGGTCATGCTCAAGCTCCTGTTCCTCGTCGTGCTTCACCAGCCTCCTCCTCCAACTCCTCCTCGCCGTCGCCATCACCGTCAATGCGTTCATCATCACTGGTCTTGTTCTCGATGTTGCCCTCACCACGATCCCCGTAGCCATTTTGGCTCAAGACAGAGCTTACCTCCCGTCCCGACTCCAGAGGTCCGAGGCCGAGGTGGAAGGGCAGCCCCTTACCAGGCCTAGATGCCTCGACCAGCGCGATGCCTGCAGGTGGCCATCTTAGCAATCACGGCACTGTGTGTGTGCCTCTCGTTTTCTTTCTCATTCCTCTCGCGCTCGCGCCATGGCATGGCGTGACAGAGCCCCGTGGCGTGGCGGACGTGGTGGGGGCGTGGCGGCAAGCAGATGGCCGCCAAGTCCACCCACCACGAGCATGACGTATGTTCGGCATGTGGCCACTTAGATTTCAAGTACCACGGCAATTGGGTTTGCTCGAAGTGTGGTGGAATGTACTTATGTGATATCGTGCAAGGAGAAGGTGGCCAACCCGCTGGTGGTGAAGCTGGGGGAAACGGAAAAGGTGTGCCCAAAGGAGACCCTCAAGTACGTGCTGCTGCTGTGGTCCTACTCGCTGCACGGCCTGATCTACATAATGTGATTGGTGAAATGGCTCCCCCACCTCCTGATGAAGCTGAAGAGTGGATGCAGGCACAGTACGCAGACTCTGCCCGACATGAACACACTAGTCCCACGAAAGTGGTGGAGAACTTCGCCAAAGCGGTGCGCCTCACCTCGCAGGAGGTGCACCATCGTGCTAATCAGATCCGGAAGTTGGAATAAGCGCTTCTGGAAGCTTGTGATCAACGCCAACAAGCTGAAGCTGAGCATCGTGACTCCGAGCAGAAGAAACGTGCTGCTGATGGCACCGTTGCTCGGTCCTCTCATGGTGCGTGGGCCAACGCCAAGCGCCAGGAGCACGCGCGGGCCGCAGCGGAAGCCAGGGCTGCGAGAGCGGCCCAGGCGGCCGCCCCCGCCCAGACCCCGCAGGCGCCCGCATCGCATGCTCCGCCCGGTGGAGGTGTAGCGCCGGCCGCAGGCGTCCATCCTGCTGCTGACCCTGGTGGAGCTCCGCCAGCAGCTGCACCTCCAGGCCCCCCGCATGGATTTCGACATACCCAATCTACACACAGTGGATGCTGTGCAGATCCGTGAGCACTGCCAGGCCAACTTCCTACCGTGCGGGTTGGTGGCGCGGTCCGCGGGGATGCAGAAGCAGATGTATGATGGTACTCAGTCCGACGCTGGAAGTGACGCTGGTTCTGAAGCTGGTGACCTACCCCAGGAGCGAGCTGAAGAATTGGCTGCACTCAAGAAACGCTCGCTCGAAGGTCCATTGGCCGACGCAGACCAGACCCGCATGGATGACCTCATGTTCGAGAAGGCCCACACCCGCTCCACGAAGCGCATTCGTCGTGTGCAGCGTGAAGCGGTTGCTGGTTTCAAGGAGCTATTCAAGGCTGTGGTCGCGAAGATGCCGCCGCAGGTTTAGTGAGTCAGGCCTTCGTTTCCATTTCTGCAACATAACTAGCTGGAGTCATCTGGCTGAGTCTTTCGTTGCTCAGTTGCATGGTCAGGCTGGCGCCTTTCTGCTCGCCGAACACCGCCAGCTCCTCGCCGAAGGCGGCAAAGCGTGATGTTGCCACCGCTGGGCGGCGTCCCCACTTCCTCCCTGCCTCGCCTTCTCCTGGGGGCGGGGCCCACGGTGGCGTGTGAGCTGCGGTGCACAGAGGCTTGCTGTTGAAGCGTTGTTTTGCCCATGCTGGCCAACATCGGGACGTTGGTGCTGGGAATGGCTGGATGTTTCTGGAGCTCCAGACCCAGTTCTGCGCGATGGCAGTCGGCGTTGCGCATATGATTGCTGACCTGGGGGTCTCGGGGGAAAACATCCGGAAGATGAAAGAAATCACGGCGTTCGTGAATGCGCTCACCACTCCCTGGTTCCTGATGGGGGACTACAACATACGTTCGGAGCAAATGGAGGCCTATGGTTTCCTGAAGATGACGCGTGCTAAAGATTTGCAGCCAGAGGGGGTCTTTTACGTGCAGCAATGGCGGTGGGTCTCTGATTGATTACGTGATCGCCAATGGTACCCTGGCGCCCTACTTGCGCGTGACCAAGTACCAAGCTTCCCCCTTTCAGACAGTTGCCTGGAGGTCCAGTTGCCGCATGCTGCCCGGTGGCAGGAGATGGCTAAGCGTGTGCGGCCAAACTCGATACCTGAGCATGAAGGACCTACGATGCCTTGGGAACAACATTTTAATGCTGAGCTTGCAGAGTGGACATTCACTGGGAGGTCTGTGCAGCCCCTGCTTCCTCGTGTCCAGGCTCACCTTTCTCAGGAGCTGGCCAAGACCTATCTCTTGTGGCCCCGCGCGATGGAGAGGATGGTGATGTCTGTCATAATGGGGGGGAACGGGATGTGGAGGTCGATCGAGGACGGGGAGACATCGTGGGTTTCCGACAGACCACTCTTACTGATCATGCTCAATGAAATGGATGTTTTGCCCAGCCGCTACTCACGTACTGGTCCACTGTTTCTCAGAAGATGTATGAAATGCGCGTTGCTCTTAAGAGAGGGTCTGCTCGAATGGTGGCATGGATTCCTAACCGATTGGCGGCGCTTGGCAATCGTGTTCACCAGCGCTGCGAGTGCCTTCCTGCTGACCAAGCTGACCACCAGTGGCAAGCTTAGCTTTGCGATGCGATTCGAGATCGGCCGATCTAGACCGATGCCAGGAGATGATATATCGGTTCACGGCTGTCCTCTCTAAGGCGCGGCAAGCGGCCCGCGCTTCGGCTGCTAATGCGATTAAGGACTGGCTTTTGACGGCGCTGCCCCGAGGTGCTTCTGAAGCTCACGCCTGGCTCAAGCGCGAGGAGCAGGAAGGGCTGGAGTTTTCGTTGTCCCGGAGGGAGTCCTCCAACTTCCCCAGGAAATCATGGCGCATCGTGAGACAATATGGGGGGGGACCGCCAGCCCGATCCAGATCCGACAGTTGAGCGAGGCCTTGGAAGAGCTGAGGGAGCGCGCGATGGACGCGTTGCCTGAGCTTCCTGCAATCACCACTCGAGACCTCCACCTTGCTTCGAAGGTTTTTTCTGCAACCACGGCGGTGGGCGTTGATGCATGGAGGCCTAGGGATCCTTTGGATTTGGAGCCTGGTGCCGCCAGATCTCTCGTCGGGTCCTTGGATGGTTGCGAGGCCAATATGGTTTGGCCTGCCCAAACCCTCCTCGGGATTATGCACTTGCTTCCCAAGAGCAAGGTTGATGAGCGCCCTGTGCGCAAATGCCCCACCTCCTACCGTGTAGATTGCAAGATTCGGTCGGGGGGCTTCCCGGCTGCCTGGAGTCAGGGCCACGTCGGCTTCTGGGGTGATGCCGTCAGGGGCAGTTCGGGCCTCCAAGCTGCGCTTCGCCGAGAGCTCTCCCATGAAATTGCGGCCTTCCAGGATGAGTCGAGCGTTGCGATCTTTTGGGATCTCAAGAGGTTGATTGATACTGGTACCCCTGCTAGGCTTGTTCGTTTTGCCACTGCTTTGAGGTTCCCACCGCACCTCCTGTACCTGGACCTCCTCGTGCATGTGGCTCCTAGGATAATCGAGAGTAGCGGCTTCTGCTCCCAGATCATACCTGCTGGGAGTGGTAATCTCCCTGGACGTATGAAATCTACGTCCTGGGTCAAGGTCGATTTGCATCAGATACTACATGATGCGCATAACCGATATTTCTCAGGGAGCACTAGTGTGTCTACCAAGTCATATGTTGACGATGTATCGCAGGTGCGCCAGGGAGATGAGAAGGCAGGTTCGACGGCATATCGTTGCCGCAGCAGTGCAGCTTGGCCGTTCGGCTGATGCAGCCGAATTTGTTTTATGTGACAAGTCTGCGGTTGTCGCGAGCCGGCGGCCTCTTGCTCTTCTTGTGGCTAGTGATTTGAAAGCAGCAGGCCCCCCAAAGGGAGTTGAGGATGTCACTCGGGACTTGGGTACCGCCACTACTGCAGGTCGGAGGAGGACTGCTGTCATTGCCCTTGCCAGGCGGCAGAAGGCCGCGGCTCGCAGGAAGAAAGTGCGCTACTTGACTTCGCCGGTCAAAGCATCGCCCAAGCTCTACAAGCCAGGAGCGCTCGCAGCAGGCACCTGGGGCCACAATGTTGCTGGCCTCTCTGGGGCCCAAGTGCAGAACGCCCGTGGACAAGCTGCCGTTTGTTCTGGCCCCTGGCATGCCGGAGCTTGGTCTACCACCATCCTGAGCGTCTTCGGGGCTGAGAAGAACCACCCCCATGTTTCGTCTGCGGCGTGATCATTTATTGGGTTTTGTGTGTCTTTGGAAATCTCTTGCGGATAAGGTGAAGATACGCGTTTCCTAGGTCTGGCAAGCTCGGCTTCAGGAGTACTTCGGCATCCCCAGGAACCAGGTCTGGAAAAGGGTCCGTGGGCCGATCGCCGCTGCTGTTGCTGTTTTGCTTGATCTGGGCTGGTGCCCACTGTCTCCTGTGCATATGGCGAGACAATAATGAGAATGACCTCTACACTGGGGCCCCTGGTTTTTCTGTCACCTTGCGACGTGCTGTTACGGCCACTTGCAGCGACCTGGCCTGGAACCAAGCTGCCAAGCACTACCGTGGGTATGGAATCGCCTCGGAGGTTGAATTCACTGTCCTCAAACAGGGTATTAATCGGTTGGGGAAGGATTTAGATTTTGAAGGGCAGGCCTTGCTCTGGAATCTCTGCTTTGCTGGTTCCTGGACAGATCAGAGGCTCCACGGCGGAGGAGACCTGACGGTTTCTCAAGGTTCATGCCCGCGGTGCGGGGAGGTTTATGAGACCCTCTTTTCACAGGTCTTGGAACTGCAAGTGCAAGGATTCCATCCCCGATCCAGTCGTCGAGCGCACAGCTCACTTCCGCGAGCGAGCAACTCCAGGTGTTGACTGTCCCGCACTCTGGCGTCGGGGCCTTGTGCCTGCAGATGGGACGGTGGGGCACCTCCCGATCGCTGCTGAGAACGCTCTTGGCTGGGGATCGTTCGATGGGTTGCCTGTCTGCCGAGGGGGCGCTTTGGTTAAGTCGGGCCTGTCCCTGTACAGGAGAAAAATTGAAAAATAGGCAAACATAGACTGCGAAACATGTCTTTTGTATTGTTTGACAATTTTGCGATATGTTTTGACTATTTTTCATTTGTCGCCCAAAATCCTCTTGTAGGAGGACAGGCCCGACTTCAGCGTTTGGGGAATCCACGGATCGGGGGGGGGGGAGCACGCGAAGGATGATAGACTAAGGCGGTGTGGGTGGTCATGTGTCAGACTAGGTACCACCCTGGACAGTATTGACGGGGGCATCGCGGGGACCTTGGGAGGTGAACAGTCGAGCCCACGTGCTGAATTCCTCGCGTTGATTGACGTGTGCCGGTTTACGTTTGGACGTACCCTGGTGTTCTGTGATTACTTCCCCGTCGTGCGTGCTTTCCGACGTCCACGTGCGCTGCTGGCCAAGTCAGATATGCTTGACGTGTGGGTCCGTTGTTGGGAAGTCTCGGACGCTCGGCGAGGAGACGCCGACCTTCGCTGAACCAAAAGCCACCCCACAGGCCCCCAGGTCAGCGCCCTTTGCTTCACGTCGATCCAACGGCTCTTGAATAGAGCCGCAGACGCCTGTGCTGGGGAGATGGCCCGTAGAGCGGTTGTTCCCCAGGAGCTGGCGGCCATCACGCTTGACCAGGACAAGCTCAACAGGGATATATTCGGAGACTCCTAGTCATCCAGCGTGAAACTGTTGCGCAGTATCCGCGCGACCGCACCGTGCATGCGCGCGTTGGTCATGAGCATGTGCGCGCGCGTGCTGGAGCGAGCAGTGTGCAGACCCGTCGTGGACGCCTTAAGGAGCAAGGCCGTTCGCCTGTGGTGCCAAAGACCCTGTTCAAGTGTAGCATCTGTTCTGCACGTTTCAGCAGGAAGGGGCCATTGTCTGTCTCTTGGCCTGGACCCTGCAGCGCTGGGCGCTTTGCCCAGTACCGAGTTCCTCGGGAGGATGAGGAGCAAGGTTTGGGCCCTGGGGTCGCGGCTTTAGGACCCGCGGTGCACCCCATGGCCATCCATTGCCACGAGACCCATTGCTTGTCCGAGCTGAAAGGGGTGCTGCTTTGCGCCGTCTGCAGCAGTTTTGCGGTCACCAGCGCTCGCAACTTGCAAAACGAGTGCAAACCTCCGACCAAGAAGGGTTTGGAGGAAATGGGTCGACCCGGGAGTGGGCTCCCGCCAAAGTCGGGAATGTCGTTCCCTCGGTGATTGTGGTGGGGCGGCCAGGCTAGCACCTGGGCACCGCGCTTCCGCCATAGCGCCATAGCTCCTCCTCCTCCTCCTTCTCCTCCTCCTCCTCCTCCTGCTCCTCCTCCTCCTCCTCCTCCTCCCCCTCCTCCTCCCCCTCCTCTCTCATTCTCCTCCTCCTCCTCCTCCTCCTCCTCCTCTTCCTCCTCCTCCTCCTCCTCATCTTCCTCATCCTCCTCCTGCTCCTCCTCCGCATCATCGTCCCTCCCGCCACCCTCTCCTGCCTGCACCGCCCCCTGCTCCCCACCCTCCTCTCTCCTCCTCTCTTGCCGCAACCCCCCTTCTTCACTGCTCCCCAACGCTTCAGGGGATCTACTGACCCGGGTCAATCCAGACCCGGGTCAGTCAGGCCTTGCCCAATCCTGCAAGGTCCTGCAGAATCCTGCAGGATCCTGCACCCAATCCCGAGTCAATGCACCCCTGGCTGTGCAGGATCCTGCAAGATCCAGCGCTCTGGCTGACCCCCGTTTGCATTGCCCCCCGTCTCTTGAGGCCCGAACGCTTATATTATGCTTTCCCCTCCGTGACGCCCTTGCATCCCGGCAAACGATACGAACATGCTGGTTATTTTCACGCGCTCGAACACCGCGACCTGCGGCATTTTCCAGAAGCGAGAAGCCACACAACCAGCTCCGCTTCCTGTCACCATTTCCTGTCCCAGCCGGCCTCCTACGCCTCGCTTTGCATCATGTTCCTCCTCCTGAGCCGTCCTGCCCTCCTCCGCCGCCGCCTACATCGCCGCCGCGACAGTTTTGATCCGCTGCGTGCTCGCACCAAGACAAGTCTAGGGCGGGAGCGCCATTGCGAATTCGAGCAGAAAAGTGCCGATTTTTATTTTTGAGGAAGTCCTGGGCGGGAGCGCCACTTCGAAATCGAACCAGAAGGCTGTCGAATTGTAGTTTTCAGGAAATCCTTGGGGGGAACGCCATTTCGAAATCGAACCCGAAAGGCTCCGAAGGCTCTTTCGGAGGAAGTCGTGCACGGGAGCGCCATTTCGACGTCGAACCAGAATGGTGTCGATTCTATGTGAGAGGGAGTCTTGGGCGGCAACGCCATTTCGAAATCGAGCCCGAACACTTCGAAATTGTTTGAAATCGAGCGAAACCGTCGTTTCGAAATGACCACACCGTCTGGCATGGCAGTTTAACTTTCTCATCTCTGTTCAGAGATTTCGAAACTGAGATTTCGATTGAGGCATCCTCCAAAAAAAGATATCGGCTGGATTTCGAAACTATCGGGCTCGAATTCGAAAGGGCGGTTCCGCCCGAGACTTGACCAAAACAATGCTGGACCGGAACATTGTACTGGGGCCCCGCGGCCTAACGGACCCCTTCGACGTCTCCTCTTTTGTCGCGCGCGCAACGCCATTGACAACGGTGTACCAGGTCCCCGCCGCCTAACTCGGGCCGGGCGAAAGGGGGGGATAGCAAAGGGGGGGCTTGAGAAGCAGCTCGCGTAGCTAATTTTCCCGGCGCCTCCTGGCGCCGGGAGGCGCCCATGTATCGAGGAATGGACCCCTCGGTGGGGCGGAAACCACCTGCACGCAGCAGATTTCGTAACCCCCCTTTTCCCAATCCCCCCTGTCGTCAGGCCCGGCTAACGGGAGGCGCTACTATCGCAGCGGCGATGTATTAACGTCGTATTTAATCATACTGTTTTTCCCCATCCTTGCCCTACTCGTCCTTCTTTGACGCCTCTCTTCTTCTTCGCCAGCATCCTAACGTTACTTCACCATCGTCCTCGCCGTCGTGCTCATCCTCCGTCCTCACCATATCTTCCACGGCCCCTTTCTCCTCCATCCGCACTCCCCTCACTCCTCCCTTTTTCCGTCAACCTTCTCCTCTTCTTCTTCTTCCTCCTCCTGCTCCTCTTCCTCGTCCTCCTCCTCTCTCTCCTACTCCTCCTCCCTCTCGCCCCTTTGTCTTCGCCGCTTGGAGGAAGACCTGTTGAGATACCGGCCGCTCTTACGAGCGAGGACGAGAAGGGATAAGAAGATGAAGAAGGGAGGGAAGAGGAGGGATGAGGGAGGGCCCTCCTTGGAGCCAGGAGGGAGAGGTGATGAAGAGGGAAGTAGAGGGAGAAAAGAGGAGGGAGAAGGAAGAGGAGGAAGGAGGAGAAAGAGGAGGAGGAGGAGGACACGGAAAGCCACCGGACATCTCGACTCCGCCCCAGGAACTGGTTCTCCATGCCAGGTCGCTTTCAGCGCTTCGAGCTGCAACGGCCCGCGATGACCAGGGCCCCGCACCAGCGCCAGACATGGGAAGGAGAGGAGGCAGAGGAGGACGAGAAAGAGGAGGAGGTGGAGCATGCCAAGAGTCTTGTCTTATCGACACCTGAAGACTCCGAGGAGGAGCGTGCCTAAGAGTCCTGTCTCATCGAGGCCGTAAGACTCCGAGGAGGAGGAAGAGGAAGAGGAGGAGGAGGAGGAGGAGGAGGAGAAGGCGGCGGCGGCGGCGGCGGTCTCACCATCTGATCCATATCCTGACGCAAGCTTGCACCGCTTAGGATCGGTGTGCGCCGGTGGTGCACTATGCACCCCGCGTTGTGAAACTTCTGGGGGGGTCTCCCCTCTCGGCCCTGAAAGGGGACACCAGGGGCCACTGAACGGGATCACCAAGAGGGCGTCCCTCATGCCTTCCCGGGGCACGAAGGAAAACACAAAGAGAAACAAACGAGAGGAGAGGGAGTGGATGCAGGGTGGGTGGGCCATCCTCGGCTGGGACCTTGATGTGCCAGTATGCGGGCGGGCGCGCGCCGCTCGCGGCGCTCGCTGCCCACCCCACCCGACGACTTCCCCCATCCTCCCGCCCGCACCCCCCGCGAGCGGGGGGCGACAAAGGAGAAGGAGAAGCGGGGGGCCAGCCCAGGAGAGGAGCGAGAGAGGCCACGGAACCAGGAGGAGATGAGGCAGGGGCGGGCAGAAACGACGACAGGGACGAAGGGAGGCAGCAGCGCAGAGAGCAGCGAGGAGGGGGGTGCGGGGAAAGTGCAACAACAACACTGTGAAAAGAGGCGATCCCTTGCCACCAGACGCCCTCATGCGACGCTTCCTCGGAGCATTGCAGCTGTCTGGTGGGGCCCACGTGCCTCTGTATGTAACGTGCTCTCTCTCTCTCTCTCTGTCTCTCTTTTTCTCTCTCTCTCTCTCTCTCTTTCTCTCTCTCTCTCTCTCTCTCTCTCTCTCTATATATATATATATACATATATATATATATATATATATATCTATCGGCAGCACTCATGTCGGACCTACTCACTACTACTTCCTGCCCTTCAACAGCCTCTCGAGCGAGCTCTGAATTCTGCGCTCGCCCCCGCGTTCCGTGGTGGGGGGCCTGGCTTCGGGGTGCTCCCAAGGGTCATGTACATGCGGTTCAGGAGGGCATTTATTGGCTGCATCATTCCGTTGATCTGGACCCACGCATTGATCAGGAAGGCGCGTCACCCTAGAGCTGGCTGGCCCTCGTGTTGATACGCTGGCTTCACACGATAGTATCTCACGGATTCGCACGCTACCGCGAAAGGCTCTTGCCTGCGCCGCTGCACGAACTCTTTCAGAACATCCATGCCATGCTTGGGCTCGGGAGTCGAATTCAACTGGGCGTTTGTCGCTAGAGCTTCGGGCACCGCGAGTCCTACTGCCAACGATGGGGGGCCGTGAGCGTGGTCTGACTTGCCCTCCACCGCCCGACTGCACTGCTGTCCCGCTGCTACTGCCACCGCGTTGACACTGTTGTCCTGGAGAAGGAGGTGCGTGGAGAGCAGCGCCCCCTCGAGGCCCCGAATCCTCTGGGCATGGTTCAACGAGGCTTTCATGACTTCTCCTGTCGTCTCGCCCTCGCTCTCGTCGCCCTGGATCTCCGACCCCCCGCCCCCCGCCGCCATCTCCCTGAGCGTGTTCCCTGATTTGCCCTTGCCTCCGCCCATCCCAGGCCCTGATGAGCTCCGCCTGGAGGCTTGTGGCGCTGAGTCCACCTGCATCTCTGCCTGGGCTTGCTCGATCGTGATCGGGGGGGGGGGGGGGGGGGGCAGGTCGCCATGGGCTGTCTCTGGGAATGGAAACGGTAACGTAAGCCTCTGCCGATAATTTCACATGGCCCATCACGTTCACCTGAGGGGCCGAAAGTCTCGGGAACACATCGCCACAGGCTGGACACGCATAGCTCGCGGGTTCCTCGAGTGGGCGAACAAAGTGGCGCCTATCAGCATGGCGCGCCCGCTGCAAGAATAGGTTTCGCACATGCTGTCGTGCCACCGCTCGGTTACTGAACGTCGTCATACACCAGGGGCATTGATCTGTCGCCGTAAGTAGCTGACATCACGCTCTGTCGCCGTGAGCCCCCCTCCGTGAATCGCATATGTGCGCGCCGCGGCATTCCGCTCGCGACGCGCCCGCACTGCCGGTGCAGTTTCATTCTCCTTGTCCTGATCTCCTCAGGCAGGGGGGGCCCTGAGCGGGGTTGGTCAACTAGAAGACTTCCCGAAGTGGTGGAAACTGGAGTCTACAGGACTCATTCGCATACTCCTGGGTAAAGACCAACAGGACCTTATCCTCCAGTTCGTTCAAGAGCTCGGCCCCTCCCTTAACTCCCCCGATGGAGTTCAATCACTTACCGCCTGGCTGGCCCAAGGATTACAATGGTAGCTGCTGTCGTCGTCGTTCAGCGCAGGTCGGTAGTCCCGTGCAATTGGTTGATCCTCGAACCTAAAGTGCCCACTGAGCGCCGTGATCAACTGTCGATTATCCTGAGGGCCCCTCGCTACCAGCTGTCACCACTGTAGCCTGCGGATTCGGGGCTCCAGGTAAGCCGGGACCATCTTCAGAGCTTTCCATATAACGTGTGAGGGGCAGCCGCTATGCTGAATGGCCCCATCGAGTTGAGCATTCTTGAGGGGCCCTTTCCCCACGCATCAGAATACGGCCCAAGTTCACAAGAAGGGCATCAATTGGCTCACAGTCCCGTTCAGTAGCAGAATTGGCTTCCATTCCAAATAAAACCAGCTGATTGGACCCTCGCCATGAAAACTAAAGCTTGAAGATGCCTCGGGACCTTCTCCGTAAACCAAAATCAACCCATGAGGTACCAGGCGTGTTTCATATTCTGGACAGCGGCCCCGCGATGCTTGCCGACCCGGCACTGCTGATTAAACTGCCCCCCCAAGTACGTCGCCGTCGCCGCGGCCGCGCCAGGGGGCCCGCGCGCCCCGCCAGACAGCTCTTGCGACTCTGCCTGCGCTCCCTCCCCCACGGTTCGCGGTGCAACCACTTGCTTCTCATGACTCTGCGCTCCTCCTACCATGTGAAACGGCGCGTCGAACTGCATGCTCGCACGTCGCGCGAACTCTGCCATGCCTCGCGCCGCACGGGCAACCAGCTCGCGAGCGGCATCGCCAAGAAACGCAGCGGTGCCAACGTCAACCTGACCAGCCTCAACATCCCCACGGGCGTGCACAAGCAAGCTCGGATGACGCGGGCCCCTGTCCTCGCAAACCCATCCACGGTGCAAGCCCTGTTCGGGCAAACGTCCTGATATACTTACTGGGAGCGCATTGGCGCCCTTGGAGAACCCCTTCATGGACCAGCAGATGACATCGGCCATCTTGGGCGTCAGTCGCAATGCAGCTTTCAGGAGTATTCGCTGTGCCAGCAAAGACATCCTCAGGGGCAGCATGCATGATGTCCGCGTCATCTAAGGCCTCCAAGCATACACAGTGAAAAGCGATCCGTTGGTCATAGAGGGCAGTGGCGTGGGATACCCCACCGTTGGCTCAGCTCCATCCCGTCGCAAGTTTGATAGTAATAGCTGCTTTCCGTCGTCTGTCCCTATGTCCTCCGCGCGCGAAGTCCAGTAGGTCGCGGTCGGCAAAACAATAGCTCCCCATATCCGGCACAGTCTTCGCGCATGCTTTACTGACTGAGATGACACATGCGGTGCACAGCGCGAAGCGCTTTCATGCCGGTGTCCTTGGTGGGTTTCGGGAACGGGCAGGCTCAGGACCGACGCCAGTCCCTAGGACATTTCCCCAGGCCTCGAACCATGTTGAGGACCCCAAGCAGACGCCGATGAAACCAGAGCGCGCCAGGTAGTGCGGCGCGCAGTGCGTCCTGATACTGGCGGGCACGTGCACAAAGCATACTAGGATGCAGCAACGTACGAAGCGCTTCAATCGGACTACTCCAAGGTGGGCAGCTCTTACGCAGTTTCATCTTAATAACCGCCCCCCCTTGACATGTTCGATATCACGCGCACATGCACCGCGCCACTCGGGATCGTGCAACTCACAGTCAGGGCCAGGGTGCGCAAGTGCATCCATGACCGATGGCATCTCAATCGCAGCACAACTCTGTCCCCCCCCCTTCCAGGCCGTCCTAAATACCCCGTCCACATCTCACAGGTGAACCGAATCGTCCTCGGCACATGGTAAAACCTTTTTCCTGGCCCTCCTGCTGTCATTGCCATGCGTCGCGGCAGTCTTGCCGCCAGTGCGAGGTCCCTCTTCCTCCAGGCTGCCTTCATGTGTTGGGCGGGGGACTCCAGTCTCTTGTCGCGGGTCTTCCTAGCGCGCCTCCGAAGGCCACGGGTAACGTTATTAAAGCAATGCGCACCTTGGCCAGCTCAGCGCGGATATCTTCTGCGTCAGCCATCGATTCTTCCGTACCGAGCTGCTCCCTAGGGTGTGCGCGTCTCATCAGTAGTTCCCGCTGCTCCGCCCTCTCCTCCTGCACCCCTTCATCCTCGCCCGTACGTTGTGCATAGTACGTGCACGCTGCATTCTGCACACCGGACCAAGGAACGCCACGCATGGTCAGGAGCGTCGCTGTTCTCGTGCGGCATCCATCCCTGTCCTGCATGCAGGTGCGCTCCACCTCTCGTGGGAACAGACCCCGATCTTTGCCCATCAGCATCCCTTCAGTCGCCCTATCCAGATCCTGCCTACGTGTTTTCTGGACGGTATTGTAAGAACATCAAGGATATAACACAGTTGGACTTGCAGGGGCCAGTGGCCCCACCTACGGGCAGTGCTCACCATTTGTAGCTTGCGACCCCTCCTCCCAAGTATACGTGCATGGACGATCGTACTGAGCCAGCCCGTCGGTGCTGCAATGTAGTCAACACGCGAGCTGCCACAATGACCGTAGAATGTGTCATGGCCTCCCAAGAACGTGTTCAATAGACACAGCCCATATTTCCCAAGGAGCACCCTAATCTGTTGCATCGCAAAATGTTATAATGGTGGTGCCAGCGGTCCAACTGGATCCGTGGTGGGGTCGACAGGGGCCCCCGCACTTCGTGGGATGCCCACATGATCGTTGAAGTCCCCTCCCACCACAATAGTGACACGTGCAGGCTGCTTCGCACATATGCTGTCAAACCACTCCAAGATTTCACGCGCACAATGTTGGTAGGCTGCCTCCTGACGTCGGACAGATGGGCGCGGCGGTAGGTACATTACACAACACAGGAAGTTAAACCGTCCGCTTCGTACGACCACAGCTCCCGCCCTACCCTGGTGGGGAGTATACTTCCACAGTATGCTTTACGCGGAACATATCCTTACGCAATCGTATTTGGACACCCGCATGCACGCTACTAAACGGAATACGATCGAAACCCCACGACAGGGTAAGTGCTTGGTCGTCCTGTACATTGATGAGGGACGTATCATGCACACGCTTGCGCAGCCTCGTACCCGTTGGGAAAACCACATCATTATTCCCAAGCTCCCGTGAATTGTCCTGGCGCCTGCCTGGATGGATGAGAGAGCATGCGTCGTACGTCACAAAATTGAAAGGGCGGAGGGATGACATGCAGTGGGGGAGACACTAGAGTGTGGGGGAAAGGATGTGCGCAACTGTGACAGCGAAACGCATGTTCAGTAGGCGCATAGGTATGGCCGCCATTGAGGCTAGCGGCGCCTGGTGGAGGAGGAGGAGGAAAAGGAGGAGGAGGAGGGGCAGGGGGGACGAGGAGGGCAAACCAGCCATGCTGCCAGGGATGAGGCAGCGGCGAGGGCGGCGCGGGAAGAGGGGGACGAAACAGAGCAGCCCCAGAAGGAACTGCAGGACAGGGAGGGCGAGGAGGACGAGGCAACGGAGGGAGGAGGAGGAGGAGGAGGAGGAGGAGGAGGAGGAGGAGGGCGAGGAGGAGCGCGAGGAGGAGGGCGCGGAGGAGGGCGAGGAGGAGGGCGAGGAGGGCGAGGAGGCCGAGGGGAGAAGGGAGGAGAAGGAGGAAACGAGGAGGGCGAGGAGGAGGAGGAGGAGGAGGATGCAACAGAGGGGTGAGGGGGGCCGACCCTGCCGCGGGACCCGCCCTCTCGGCCCCGCGGCCCGCCAAGGGGGGGGGGGGGGGGCGCGGCGGCGCGCCCCTGGCGGCTGCTGCGGCGACCCGGCCTGTGCGGGGCACGGCGGCCGGCGACTCGGGGAGACGTAAGACTCGGGGACTCGGGGACTCGGGGGTTGGCCTGACGGGGCCATCACGAAAATGACGAAGCCAAGTCTGAAATTTGAGGCGAGCTCCCGCCGCAGACAACCCACGAGATCCGGACGGTCAAAAGCCCGTCAGAAAACGTCGGTCAACCCGAGTCCCGGCCTACTCGAGTCTTACGTCCCTCCCACAGAAGGAGGCTGGCCGGGGCCTGTGCGGCCCGCCGCCAAGGTTTTGGTTGACCCAAAACGCGGTCCAGCTGAAAGGGGGTGGTGCAGTAGGTGTGCGGCAATCGTCTTGCAAATGTGTACTGCGCCAGAGAAGTGCTTTGCATTGTGTTGCGGCTAATGCATTGCACGCGAAAATCCAGCAACACACTTGCGCATCAGAATGTATTGCCCGCCACCAATCTATTGCACCCTAACAAATCTATTGCACCACATCTATTGTCTAATGCACCACCCCCTTTCGGCTGGACCAAATTTCGGGTCAACCAGAAGGCTGCTCCAGCACCGATCCGAGACATCCGCGCGGATCTCCGACACATTAGATGTATATCATTGTTTGTTCCCCTACCAGGATTCGCGGTCCTTGGCGGACGGGAGTGGGGGGTCTCGGAGAGCACATCAAAAGGGGGGAAGCATCACAGATGGAACGGGACGGGGAGAAGGGGCATGGAGGAAAGAAGAGGGGGGAAGGGGGAAGCATAGGGGGAGAAGGGACGAGGGGGAGGGAGGACGGCGGGAGGGGAGGATGGAGGAAGAAAGAGAGGAGGGACGAAAAAAAACGGAGGGCTGGGAAGAGATGAGCGGACGAGGGAGGAGCGATGGGGGAGAGTTTGGAAGTGGGGGGGAGAGAGAGAGAGAGGGGGGGAGGGAGGGAGGGAGGGAGGGAGGGACGAAGCAGGAAGGGATGACGGGGAGCAGCGCGCGAGGGACGACACGACCGGGTGCAACTAGGACACAGGCCGCCGACGAGGCGCAGAGGGCTGCGCCCGCGACGCGGCGAGGCGCCCGCCCCCCCCCCCCTTGCACGGTTTCCACGAGAGCGACCCGAGGAGGGGAGGAGGAGGAGGAGGAGGAGGAGGAGGAGGAGGAGGAGGAGAGGAGGAGGAGAGGAGGAGGAGGAGGAGGAGGAGGAGAGGAGGAGGAGGAGGAAAAGGAGGAGGAGGAGGAGGAGGGGGAGAAGGAGGAGAAGAGGAGGAGGACGTGGAGGAGGTGGAGGGGGAGGAGAAGATGGAGGAGGAGGAGGAGGAGGGGGAGGAGGGAGGAGGAGGAGGAGGAGGAGGGAGGAGGAGGAGGAGGAGGAGGAGGAGGAGGAGGAGGAGGGAGGAGGAGGAGGAGGAGGAGGAGGAGGAGGAGGAGGTGGAGGGGGAGGAGAAGTTGGAGGAGGAGGAGGAGGGGTATAAGTATGAGTATGAACCAGTGGCGAAGCCAGTCGATAATAAAATTGGGCTTAAGCCTCAGGGCACAGAGAAACCTTCCGCTGCCGCCGTTCAAGGTCGGCCTTGCTTAGGGCTTTGGGCGCGAGCCCGTCTCTGATGCGATCAAGGTAAACCCTACCTGTGGGAGTAATATCCGAGCAGGCCTTCCCAAGGGACCGAAGCTGCTGGTCCGAGAACGCACCACATCTACCACAGAACCAAATTCGGAGTGCCATATGGTAATTAAGGAGATGGGAGGAGTGTAGCCAGCCCCCCGCGACGTGAATACGACTTCCTACAGCTGGAGACAAAAGCGTGCCGTCCACATTTACAAGCGGGGGGCACACTGAGTTCCAGAATTCGGCGGTCGTGGCTTTGGAAGCCGAACCAAAACACTTCGAACACTTCTGTCTGCACTCCGAGAGCCTGTGAGCCGAGAGGAGCGGGGCGAGAGCAGCAGCAGCGGGAGGGCGGGGAAGGGGAGGAGGGGGAGGCGGGACCCCCTCTCTTTTCCTATCCCGCGCATCCAGGGCCGCGGATTTCTCACCAACAAAACAATCAAGGGTGGCTTTGAGCAGCCTCGTTCGGACCAAAAGGGCCCGCCTTTCATGAATCTGAATTTGCTGACGAACGGATTCGGGGATCCTGCGCGCCAGCGCAGCGGCCCCCGCTATTTCATCAACAACGGTATTAGCAAGCACGAGACTGCTGGTGGCCCGCCCCGCGCATATATCCTCCTCGTCTTGATGACTGGGAGTGAAGAGCACAGAAACACAGTGGTGGGGGCGGTGTAGCATCAGCTGCCTGATGAGAGCCCACAGGTCGGCGTCGGGACCCCTCGGCGCTCTGTGCGCACACTCGTACCAGCTGTTGGCCAGGAGGCTCAAAATCTGTTATGTATACCAGGTGGTCGCGGGTCGTTTTAAGGGCGATCATAAACGCACACAGCTCGCCCCTAGCAACGACCTGTCTTGGCCCCCAAAGTGGGCCAGAGATGGCAGATTCGACCGCGAGCGGGTGGAGGGAGGCAAACTTAACAATAGCAACACCTACGCGTCGGAGCCTGGGGGACTTCGAGTCGGGACCTCCAGAGGCGTCACCCGCAACGATGACAGGCAGCTCGCGGGACCCCACCCCCAGGCACCCGATTTCAACCTCGTTAACACCCGTCGCAAACCAGGCAGGGGCAGAGACAGGAGGCGGGACGGTTGTCCAGTCCCTAGGGATGAGGCCTCTGGCCCAAAACCCTTCTTCACTATCGAACTGCGCTAAAGCCTGGGGCACTAAGTGCTCAGAGGAGGCGTAAGCCTGCGAATTTTTGTTCTCACTGCATTCCCAATATCTGTGCTTCGCCGTCTCAGGAGCTGCACGGCATCGGTCACAGATGTTGTCTCCCGCATAGGTCCTGATGAGACTGGCTTTCCTGTCCTTGGTCCATCAGCCCGCAGTGGATACCATCACCATGGTCTCCGCCAGCCTCTTGCCGTTGTCAGCCTCGCTGAGCTGTCTGACCAGCCTGCGGTACGAATCGTTATCCACTCCATTCTGCAATCCAGATCCCAGATACTGCATACTCGCATGACGCCACGTATTGACATACAGGGACTCCTTAAGGTCAGACAGTATAGCATCGTGCGTGTCAATATGCGGGTCGCCTGTGTAGCACTCGTCGGGGAAGTTCCATTCTTCATATGAGTTCGGGCCAGTGGGGTAGCTCCACGTGGTGGCTGTAGTTGGCATCCAGCCCGCCCGTAGAAGGTTAAGGATGACTGCCGACACTGGTCCTCGAACTTGCTGTGCCTGCTCGGCGTGGGTCTTCCCTTGGAGGTTGCTCAAGATAACTGGCCAAATGCGCCTAACAGAAGGTCGAATAGCTGGGTGGTCTCGCCAAGTACGCAGCCACATGTCGACGGCCTTGACGGGCAGCGTGTGCGCGGGGTCCATGTCGGGAGTCTTGATATCCAGCAGCGCAGTCAGGCACCTGCCTCGATTCCCAGCTGAGACCGACTGCCCGAGGCGACGGCGGACCGCGACCATCTGCTGGCCAAAGACTCCATGCACCTGGTGGCCATAAAGGCCTGCAGGGAGGCCTCCCTGCTTCTGTAGTTTCGCCGTGACGTGGTACTGCCTGGAGGCCTTAGTGAACTTGCGGATCTTGGTGGATATCTGCTTGTGCTTCGTCTCCCGTGCACGCCTGGCCGTCCTGGCCATCCTGCCGCAGCCGAAGTCGACGCCTAGGTACGTGGCCTGTGAGACTCCCCGGATTTCATATCCTCTGCTGCGAACATCCTTGACGATAGCTCTCGTGTCATGCATGTTGGTGCACATGATGATGGATTTCGCGGCAACTTTCAGCTTCCTGAGCTTCAGCTGCTCGCACGTGAACACAATGCATTCCACCATCTGTCGTCTGAGTGCCTTCCTCGAACCTGCCATACGTTGGGATAAGTCGTCGATCCACAATCTGTGATCGAACTGCGGGTGCACGGTCGTAACTGATTCCATCACGAAGTGTGTGAGCGCCTTGGCAAAGCGCGTGCCCGAGCGTAGTCCTTGGACTACACTCTGGCTGGGTTCGAACGGGTCAGTCGCCGCACCCATTTGTTCAAGTGCCCTGGGTGCTACACATTGCACCAGCTCGAGGTAAAACACAACAGGGGGAAATTTGAGACGAAGGGCTGCTGCTACAAGAGGCTGCCATGGTATTGAATCGTAGAAGGCTTCTATGTCAAGCATAGCGCGCCCGTGCTGCATTTTGAAATTATGAGCGACCTCTTCACTTATCGAACGTAAGAAAGCCTCTTGGAGGCATGAATTGCCACGAATAGCAGCGTCCCAATGTGCTGATTGCTCTTTACTCCAAACCTGAATTTCATCTTCACGAATCATTGACCAAACTCGGCCCAGCATCGAGACCAAGCCTATCGCTCGGTCTCCCGAACTCTTCTTGGGAGTGAGCCGTGCGAGGATCAGAAGCACCTGCACAGGCCACGTGAGGGTGGCCTCCACCGCCTCCGGCAGCAGGGCCATCTCGGCCAAACCTGCTGCTGGGAGGCGCTCGTAGTCGACGGGCGTGAAGCCGTCCACGCCAGTGCCTGCGTTCGCCTTCATCCTTCGACACGCCTTGACGATGCTGGTGGGGCCGATGGGCTCAAGCGGGGCGTCGGTGGCCTCAGCTCGGATCTGCCTGAACAACTCCCTGGTGTCGCTGAGGCTGACGGTAGTAGGTGCCCATGGCTTCTTATAATGCTTCATCTTCTCGTCCATGATATCTTTGGGGTGGTAGATGGTGCGTCCGTCCATGGCCAGCTCCACCGCTGGTGGGACCTTGGGCTTCAGGGACTTGTGGAGGATCCCGCACGCCTTCGGTTCCGTCACCCACTGACGGAAGTCGTGCAGCGATGACTGGACAGCTGCCCGCTGGGCTCGGGCTGCCACACGCTTGGCACATCGTTCCCATGACTCCAGTACAGGTAGGGCAGCCTGTCCTCCGCTGCGCAGGAACTCGGTCCACTTCTCCCACGGCGGGTCCTTGTCGAGCCTTAGCAAACCATGGGCATCGACAGGAACATCGCCAAGAAACTTGTGGCAGGCAGTGCGGTATCCATCCAGCTGTACGCGTCCGTTGTCACGCAACGTGTGCCGCAAGACTCCAGCCACAACTGCGCACACTCTCGTCCACCATTGAGCACGACCATCTCGTAGGTGGAGCTGCCGACGGTGGGAAGCCTCGTGGACCGAGCGTACCCGAAACTGTGGCCCGTTCGCATGCGGCGTGCCAGCCATGGCTTGATCGTGATGCGCAAGGATGGCGCGCTCTGCCGTGGTCGCCCACGCAGCATATAAACCTGATATTGTGGCGGAGTGTTTTGGTTCGAGCCTAAACGCTACGGAGTGCAGCAAAGGAGGGGAGACATATTCTAAACAAGTGGCTCCTGACGCAAACCCAACATCTTCCCGAATCTGACACCACAAATCCTGCGGTATCTTGAACGACGGTTCGGGGGTGGTCGCGACAGGGCCAGTCTGCTCGGGCTCGGCCCCCCGGGTGTCTTCCATGGCATGGCCGTTTAAACCGTCAGAGGGGGGCTGGCTCGAATTGGGGGGGGGGGGGGCTGAGACCGCAAATGGACGCATCGATGCCAGCAGTGGCATCAGTCTCCCGATGACTGTCACGTGCTGGCTGATTCGGAGTCCTGGGCGCGGGGAGAGGGGCCGAGGGAGGGACAGCAAGAGCAGGCGTGACAATATGTTGGCTGATCGTCACGTCGGGACAAAAATTGAGCTCGTTTTCCCAGGGGTCGGGCTCGTCAGGCCAGACATCGAGGTCGAGCTCTGGTTCAAAATCTTGAGTCGTAGGATCCATCCCTGTAGGGCCCCCAACTCTCCCTGCGTCGTCGTGAGACTCAGACTGAACACAGTCCCCAAAACGAGAATTTATAATCCCAACACGCTTGGCGGCAGCCTCAACTTGGGCCGTCTGCCTTAGAAACTTCGCACGGGAGCTCTTGGAGCCAAGAGTGGGAGCCGTCTGGGGCCTAGCCACCTGGGGCAGCCTAAGGGGCATCTCGAGGACCCTGGTGACCAACTGGAGGCCCGAGCTCCTAAGAGTGAGATGCAGACCTACATGTGGTTTCCAGCTCACATCGCGAACGACGGTCAGATCCTTGACGAAGGGAAGGGCAGATTGCGAGCATACCATATAATCCAAGAGCGAGTCAGGTGCATTTTTCCTCGCGCACGTGCCCACACCTCCTTGCGCCACACGGATGATCCCGTCTACCTGCTGAATGAAGCTGGAGGCCTGCAGCACGGTGGGGTCCATGTTGAAGTCGCCAATGACGAGCCACGGGATGCGCACCGACTTGAGCAATCCTCCCAGTCGTCCATACCGACGCTTGTTGTGGCCCGTCATCTGAATCGAGGAGTAGCCGTAGAGCAGGACGACCAGGAGGCTGTAGCCCGTCTGGTGGATCACCATCGGCAGGAAGCCGTCCAGCGCCGACGTCCCAACATCGGATAACTGAGCAGCTGCTGCCCGAGCCTCAGGGAGAAGGTGTACAGGAACATTTCACCACCTTCGTTCGATATGTCCTGCTTGTCGGCTGAAACAGTCTTGCCTGACTCACGTGCTGGATTGTGGTACAATCTGAGCTTCTGCAGTCGAGCCAATTTATCCCATTCATGCAATTCGGCCGAGGAGTGAACATGGGTCTCCAGGAAGCCGAAGAAGTGGTATGTAGCCGAATTCTTGACCAGGTACTTCCAAACTTTGTCAGAGAGCTCCGTCACGCTCGCCACAAACATGTGCGTGAACTCCAGACCCTCGGTTGTGTCTAGGGTCCGAGGTGAACCCTCCTGTATTTGTCAAGCCGTGGCCGCGGCAGCAGCCGCCCCTGCCTCCTGGCAAGGCGTTGCGCCCTCACCAGTGGCGGCGACCGTTGGGTCACCATGCCTGGGGGCGGCCGTGCTGTCGGAGCCCTTGCCCTTCGCCTTGGCCGTCTCGATCATCGCCTGGTAGCGCGCGTCGGACAGCTTCTTCGCTTCCTCATTGAGCTTCTCAGAGCGCTTGGCGTCCTCGCCATCGGCCTGGGGCTTCGGTAAGTCCTTCGAGCTCTCCGCCGCTGGCGCCTCCGCAGGCTGGGCCTCCGATGGGGGGGCCGCTTCACCTGCCTTGCCCTTGCGCTTCTTGGACATCCTGTCCGTGATGTCCTGCTGGTACTTCTTGGCCTGCCCGAGCCACTGTGTGATCTCCTTCTCTTTGCCTTCCAATAAGCCACGCGTGTTGAGAAGGTCCTGCTGAAGTGTCTGCAGTGCAGCTCGCTCAGGCTCCGTGCAATCCATCTTGTCCAGGCCCGCGAAGAAGGTCTCGTCCCACTCAAGCTTGAACATGGGACCCTTCTGCTGGCTCTGGCTCTGCGTGTTCGTGTTGACGTCCTGGACGCCCTCTGCCATGGCCACCGCCCGTGCTGCTGCCGTCTTGGCCTCCTTGGCCTCGGCCAGGCGCAAGGCGGCTGCCTCCTCCTTGGCCTCCGCTGCCTTCAAGCTGGCGCGAAGGCGGAGGACGGAGGCCACGGCTTGCTCGTGCAGGTGGTCCGCATTATTGAAGGCCCCGTCCGCTCTCTTCATGGCATCGACGGGGTTGACTGCAGACGGCGGCGGATCACTCTGGATCCGTGTGATCTGCGCCTTGAGGGTGCTCTGCAGCTCCTTGTCGTTGGTCGCTGCCAGGGCCTTGCGCAGGTGCTGCGAGACCTCAGTGCCGCCGCCCTTGCCGCTGCGTTTGATGCCCGACGGGGAGGGGCTGCGACTGCGTCGAGACGACCTGCTGCCGCCGCCACCTCCCGTGTCGCCGCTGGGCTCCTCCTCACACTCGTGGAAGTCCTCGAAGTCATCGGACTCCGTGTCTAGGTCGAACCTGACAGTGCCTCTGACTGGTTTCTTGTAGAGCGTGAGAACGGACTGGCAGCCTGGGCACTTCCGCTGGTTCATGCTGAGAATCGAGTTCCACTCGCAGCGCTTGCATTTGTCGCACCTCGTCCACGGAGGCGTCGACGTCGACATGCCGCTGACAAGTGTGCTGGTTGATACAAACCTCTGTCTTGGTCGTGGCCCCAGTGGTGTGGCTGACACCAGGGCCAAGTCCCTCAAGCACCACGTGGAGGTGCAGAGGACTTGGGGGACGGCAAAATGCTCGGGCCCAAGTTGCTTGAGAGGAGGAGGAGGAGGAGGGGGGGGAGGAGGAGGAGGAGGAGGAGGAGGAGGAGGAGGAGGAGGAGGAGGAGGAGGAGGGAGGAAAAAGGAGGAGGAGGGGAGGAGGAGGAGGAGGAGGAGGAGGAGGAGGAGGAGGAGGAGGAGGAGGAGGAAAGGTCGCCTAAGCCCCTCGGAGAAACCCTCCCCCCGGCACGGATGCTTTTCGCCGGGGTTGGCTTTCGCCAGGCTTCGTTTTGGCGGGGTTGGCTTTCGCTGGGGTTAGCTTTCGCTGGGGGGGGGGCTTTCGCCGAAGTTGGCTTTCGCCGGGTTGGCTTTCGCCGAATGGCTTTCGCCGGGGTTGGCTTTTGCCGGGGTTGGCGTTCGCCAGGGTTGGCTTTCGACGCGCCCGCGGGGTTGGCTTTCGCCGGGGCCGGGCGGGGAGCAGGCGCCGTCGCCGCTGGCGTGTCCGTCGCCGCCGCCGTCGTGACCCCCCAGAGCCCTTGAGGCGCGCCGCTTGCCCAGGCGGGGGGGGGGGGCTCAGGGAGGTGCCAGATGCTCTAGAATAGTTGACACATCGCCGACAGGTTGGCGATAAGGGAAGCCGCGCGTTCCTGGGCAGGGCGGGGCGCTCTGGCGCCAATCGTCGACGAATGCGTGATAGGATATGTTTTATGTCTCCTGTCCCGTCTGAGCAATTTCTCTGTTTGTCTTCGCCTCTGGAAGCGGCCGGCGGTCGTGGTGGCGGTCGCAGCTGGTGGGGGCATTGGCGGTGGTAGTGGAAGCTGTGGCGGAAGGGGGCGCGCCGAGACCTCCGACGCCCGGGAAAAACAAAACGGCAGGTTTTGTGGGCCGGGGTCGGCCGCAGGGGGGCCAGGACGCGCCAGGATAAAAACCTTTCCTTGGGAACGACTGCGGACCCGAGGGAGCCGCCGGCGTAAACAAATCCGGGGACCCTAACGGGCGGGCCGGGGCGGGTGGGATACTAAAGTGTGGGGGGCGCGCTCGACTGAGCACGCGTGGGCCCACGCGTGACCCCTGACGGGCGGGTCTGGTCGGGCGGGCCGACCCTAACGGGCGGGACGGGTCGGGTCGGGCCGCGCGGACCCTAACGGGCGGGTCGGGTCGGGTGGGCGGGGGCACTGAAGTGTGGGTCACGCCCGAGCGACACGCGTGAACCCTAACGGGCGGGTCGGGTGGGGCAGGCGGACCCTAACGGGTGGGACAGGTCGGGTCGGGCCGGGCGGACCCCAACGGGCGGGTCGGGTCGGGCGGGCGAACCCTATCGGGCGGGACGGATCGGGTCGGGTCGGGCGGATCCTAACGGGCGGGTCGGGTCGGGCGGGCGGACACGACAGTGTGGGGCGCGCTCGAGTGAGCACGCGTGGTCGGGCGGGCGGACCCCAACGGGCGGGACCACTACGACGACAACGACCACGACGAGGACGACTGCAACGACGGCAACCAGGAGGACGACGACGACAACGGCTAAGACAACGACGACGACCACCACCACGACAATAACACAACGACGACGACGTCGACGACGACGACGACGACGACGACTACGACAACGAGGAGGACGACGACTACTATGACGACGACTCCCCGTCCTCCCGCTCCCCTCCTGGTCGCCCTCCTCCGTTCCCCTCGCGGTCCTGCCTTTCCTGTCCTCCTCCAGCCCGCGGCCCTCTCCCCGGATCCATGCCCGTCGCCCGCGCTCCTGGACGCGGGAGCCCAGGCGACAACCAACCCAGGCGACAGCCAACCCGGGCGAAAGCCAACCCGGGCGAAAGCCAACCCGAGCGAAAGCCAACCCGGGCGAAAACCAACCCGGGCGAAAGCCACCCGGGCGAACGCCAACCCAGGCGAAAGCCAACCCGGGGGAAAGCCAACCGGGGCGAAAACCAACCCGGGCGACAGCCAACCCGAGCGAAAGCCAACCGGGCGAAAGCAAACCTGGGCGAAACGAACCGGGCGAAACGCACCAGGCGAAAACCAACCCGGGCGAAAAACATCTACGCCCTCCCCCCCCCCCGAGGGCGAAGGCGCCTTCGCCCCCGGCGTCAGCGGCCCAGCCGGCCTCCCCGGCTGGCCTGCCTGGTCGCGGCGCCGAGCGGGCGACCACAGGGTTTTGGGGCAGGAGCGGGGCTGCCCACAATGCGAGGCGGGGATTCATCCACGTCCACCGCCTGGGGTCCGACGTCCTGGTGCCCCAGCGGGCGGCGGATGTGAACACATGCTGGCCCCCAGGGGGCCCGAATGTATCCCATATCCACCGCCTGCCGAGGTCCCCGAGAACGGACCCTCCAGGCGGTGGTCATGCAGAAATTCTCGCCTCGGGCCGAAAGACTGGGTCGCCGCCTTTTGGATCGCCGTGCTTGGACCGCGTTTCCTTGACGGCCCGCACTTTTTGGCCCGAAGGAGACTTGTGCGGCCATGACTGCTCTGTTGGCGGAAAGCTGAGCGCCCTTTCCACTGTGCTTTTTCTGATTTCTCTACGTGCCGGATCGCGACTGCTTTCTGCGTGCACCTCCAGCGTGTATGTGTAGCCTCCAGTCAGGAGAGGCCAAGTCCAGACGGAGGACGGAGGCCGAGCACTTCGTATGGACATACTTCGTATGGACTTAGCCTCAGTCGACTCCAGGGGGCCGTCTTCGGGGCTCCAGGTCCTGCACGAAGCAAAGGCTCGTCCGCGGGACGGGGGCCGAGAGGTTTGGGGGCCTCCGTGGTGCAAGAAGGTCGGCCCATTGGAGGCATGGAGCGCTGTCGGTGCGGGAACGGTTGCGGTGACAGGCACCCCAGAAGGAAGTGGAAGAAGTCGAGGAGGAGGTGGAGGAGAGGGAGGAGGACAAGGAGGAGGAGGATGAGAAGGATGATGATGATGATGATGACGACGACGACGACGATGATGATGATGATGATGAGGATGATGACGATGACGATGACGATGACGATGACGTTGATGATGATGATGCTGATGATGATGACGATTGTGATGATGATGATGATGATGATGACGATAATGAGGAGGATGAGGACTATGACGATGACGATGACGATGATGCTGATGATGATGATTGTGGTGATGATGATGCGTGTGGTGATGATGATAGTGGTAGTGATGCTGCTGATGCTGCTGCTGCTGATGATGATGATGCTGATGCTGATGCTGATGCTGATGATGATGATGATGATGATGATGATGATGATGCCAACCATCGTGGTGCTGGCTCCTCGTTTTGAAGAGGGAGCGCCCCGCTTCTCTTCCCTCCTTCCTCCTCCTCCTCCTTCTCCTCGTCCTCCTCCTCCTATCCCTGTCTCTGCCCTGCGCATGTCCACTTCGGCACACCCCTCACACGCTTCGTGGCCCCAAAGAAAACCCCAACGAAGGCCCAAATGCCAGGGTCCGCATGGCATCGGTGCCTCAATTCGGCACGCCCCGCACACCTTTCGTGGCCCCGCAAGGAGCTCTAGCTAAGGCTGAAATTTCAGGATCCGCATGGCGACGGTACCTCATTTCGGCACGCCCCTCGCACGTTTCCTGGCTCAATGTTGAGCTCCAGCTAAGCCCCATATGTCATCGGTGCCTCATTTCTGCACGCCCATCACACGCTTCGTGGCTCCATAGGGAGCTCCAACTAAAGCCCAAATGCCAGGGTCCGCATGGCGTCGGTGCCTCATGTCGGCACATCTCTCATACGCTTCGTGGCCCCATAGGGAGCAGCAGCTACAGCCTACATGCCAGGGTCCGCATGGCGGCAGTGCCTCATGTGAGCACGCCCCCCACACGCGTCGTGGTCTCATAAGGGGGGCTCCAGCTGGGGCTCACAAGCCAAAATCAGCTTGGTGTCGGCGCTTTATTCCCGCTCACATCCTGATCATCATCACCATTAACAACATCACCATCATCGTAATCATCTTCATCATCATCATCCTCATCAGCATCCTCACCGTGTTCCCTCCTCCTCCTCAGTACCATCATCATCATCATCATCATCATCATCATCATCATCATCATCATCATGATCCATCATCATCATAATAATCACCATCAACAACATCGGTATCATCATCAACATCACCCACATCATCATAACCAACAACATAAACATCCTCCTCATCACCGTCAGTATCCTCATCATCGCCGTCGTCATCAACATCACCGTCATCGTCCTCATCCTCATCCTCATCCTCGTCCTCATCCTAATCCTGATCCTCGTCGTCATCCTCATCCTCTATCCTCCTCAATCTCTTCCTCCTCCTCACTCCTCCTCCTCCTCCTCCTCCTCCTCCTCCTCGTCCTCCTCCTCCCCCTCAACAATTACTCAATATGAATACTACTCTCCCTCTTCCCCTGATGACGTCTTTTGCGTATTCGCCCCCCCCCCCCCCCCCCCCCGCGTACTGTACTATTTTTTTGCACACTCGATTCCCCAGAATTGGGTTTTCGCCTGCGTTTTTATTTCAAAATGCTGCTCTCGCTGAGGCGCCGGCCTCATTTCTGCTCCCGAATCGTTCCGAATCGTGCTCCCGCTGCAGCGTGGGCCTGATTTTCGGATCGTTGTTTTGCCTCCGTCGTTCAGGATGGCGTTCTCGCCCCAGCGCGGGCCTCTTTCTCGCGCGCCCATCCGCCCGCCACCACCACGCCCCGCCCCGCCGCACGCACACCCACCGCCACTTCCACCCACCAACGCACGCACGCACGCACGCGCACCACCACCGCGCACCGCCACCACCACCGCACTACCCCACCCACCACCACCACGCTACACCGCGTCACACCACATCACACGCGCGCACACACAGACACACACGCACGCACGCACGCACACACACACACACACACACACATACACACGCACACACACACACACACACACACACACACACGCACACACAGACACACACACACACCACCACCGCCACCACCACCACCGCCATCACGCACGTACGCACCTGGCCCACCACCAAACCACCAAGACGCCACACCACGTCACACCACAGCACACGCGCACACACGCACACACACATACACACCACCACAACAACCACAACCACGCACACACGCACGCACGCACGCGCTCCACCACCCACTACGCACACGCGCGCGGAGCCACAGTTCCGCTACGACACGCGTCCGCGGATAGAGAAAATCAGCGCCATGGTAAGGGATGGGAGGGAGGGGTAGGACGTCAGATGCTGACGCGAGCGCACCTAACTTGCCCTCCCCCCCTCCTTCTCTTCCTGCTCCTCCTGCTCCTCCTCCTCCTCCTGATCCTCCTCCTCCTCCATTCCTTTTCCTTACGAATAACTTGTCGCAATCGAGCCCGAAGCCAATTTTTAGGGCGGGCCGGGCGTTGCACCGTAGACTTCTTCATCGCGTATGGCTCAGAAGCTAAAGAAGTGGCAACCGTTTCACAGATGGAGGGCGGTGGTTTTCAAAATGTGACTCTCGTCTTAGCGCCGAGCACATTCGATTTCATCAGTTGCAAGAGCTTCACGGATTGAGGGCGGCTGGTTTTCAAAATGTGGCTCTCGCCTGAGCGATGCGCACATCATTCTTAAACATTCGCAAGAGCTTCACGTATTGAGGGCGGGTGGTTTTCAAAATGTGGCTCTCGCTTTCGCGCCGCGCACATTTGTTTTAAACATAGCCAGAAAGTTCACGGATTGACGGCGGGTGGTTTTCGAAATGTGGCTCTCGCCATAGCGCCGCGCACTTCCTTTTAACCATGTGTAGGAGCTTCACAGATTGAGGGCGGTTCGTTTCCAACATGTAACTCTCGTCTTAGCGCCACGCACATTCGTTTAAACAAAGTGCAGGGGCTTCACGAATTAGGGGCGATTCCTTTTCAACATGTGGCTCTCGTCTTAGCGCCGCGCACATTCGTTTCAAAAACTTGAAAGAGATTCATTGGTTGCCATGATCAACGTACCACAAACGTTGTTTTAGAAAGGTTCAGGATTATGTGGGTGCAGCGGTTATGTTGATTCGCTGTGTTGGAATCCCAAAATGGCGTTCTGGCACGATTCCAAGTCGTCAAGACGCAGCAGCCAGGTTGATCCGTGGCGTTGACATCCCGAGAACAATGTTTTGGCATGCTTCAGGGTCTTCAAACGGTTGTCTTCCAACGAGGCAATTCCCTCAATGGAAATGAACCGTTGTAGGGCCTTCTTGGGTTTACACTGGTCCTCCTCCTCCTCCTCCTCCTCCTCCTCCTCCTCCTCCTCCTCCGTCCGCGCGGGACTCCCACCCTCCCGAAGAGTAGGTCCCCCAGGGAGCCCCAAGCGGGCCCCATGAGGGCCCCATGATGGCCCCTAAGACGGCCCCAATAGCGCCCAAGAGAGGCCCACGAGCGTCACACAAAGGCCCCGAGAGGCGGTTTGCCTCCTCCTCCTCCTCCTCCTCCTCCTCCTCCTCCCCTCGCCCTCCCACGGGCTCCAATGATGGCCCGAAGAGGCCCTCAAGGGCAAGCCCCGTGCTCCCAAATATATCTCTGTTCATCCTGGTTGCCAGCTTTGTTTCACGATATGTGTCTCTTCGCCCCTCTTCCCGCCAGCTCTCATGGGCAGGATTTCTAAACGGACTGGTGGGGATGCGCGAAGCGTGAAGAATAACACTCCAGACCAATAGACTTCTCTGGACTGCTAAAAGCCTCGGCCAGACTTTCGCTGTCAAGGTCCTGGTGTGCTGATTCTTGGCCCTCCTGGAAGGTCGGGGTCCACACCCCACGAGTGGGCCGAGGCAGGCGGCCAGCGGCCGCGTGGTCTGGCACGATACGTTCGCCAAAAACGTGGGCCAAGACGTGCCGAGCCAACGCGCGGCGTGTTAACACGGACGCTTTGAACACAGCAGGGGCTGCGCTCCAGCACGGGCGCATCGGGGCAGCTCAGATGACACAAAGGGTGCCCTCGATGTGGCAGGGCCGGCCCACTTACGAATCAAGCTCGACTGCAGCGGAGGTCAGAATCGAATCGAAAAGTCGGTTCGGCGATCGACATGCATCGGATCGGCGGAAATCGTCAGCCATGTCGGGAGAAGTCGAATCGGCGGAAATCGGCAGGCTGGCAAGGCCTCCATAACAATCCGAACTGGAATCCGAAGTCGAAACGAATCGGAACCGGAAGCCATCGAATCGAACCGAATCGAACCGGAGGAATTGAAATGAGATGGTCCCGAACTGTGCTCCCCGAGCCCAGGCCCACGACGTTATGACTTTCTTCGCAGAAAAACGAACCCCTTCCCCAGAACCGGCTTTCCATCCTGGGTCGTTTCCTGACGGCCCCGAGGCCCGGCCAGGGCCCCCCGAGGCCGACGACAGCGAAGCGCCTCCCGTCGCGAGGCTTCTTCGCCTCGCGAGGGGGGTCCGGGAGAGTGGGCCGAGGCCTGCGGCCAGCGGCCGCGCTGCAGGCCTCCTGGACGGGGTTCGCGTAGAGGGGGTCGGAGGATCGCGCCGCGTCGCCGCTGCATCGCCGATGCATCGGCGAGGCATCGGCGACGCATCTCCGATGCATCGGCGATGCGTCGGCGACGTCGGCGAGGGGAACACGGGCTCCACATCGAGCCGTATCGTCGGGACATCGGCGATGCGGCGCGATCCTCCGACCCCATCCGCTCGGGCCCCATCTGAGAGGCCTAAACTGAAGCGGCCAAGGGGCACACGAATGAATGGACACACATCCCACGATTCCCTATTTTTCTTTATTCCCAAACCTCCCTTGGTTGGGTACTCGTTTTGAATAGAGCACTCTGGTCGCCCCGTCCTCCCGCCCACTTCCCTCCTGCCTCCTACCTCCTCCTCGCGGCCCCCTCTGGGGGGCTGCGATATGCGCATCTGTCGTCTCCTGCGATCTTGCGCAACTGTCGGCACTTTCGTGGGCTCCTGGGAGGCCCAGCGGAGTGCGCTGGGACCTCGCGGCTCCCTGCGGGGGGAGCTGCGATCTTGCGCAACTGTCGGCACTTTCGTGGGTTCCTGGGAGGCCCAGCGGAGTGGGGGTTACACGCGGATCGCGTCGGGACCTCGCGGCTCCCTGCGGGGGGAGCTGCCCACTGCGCAACTGTGGGCACTTTCGTGGGCTCCTGGGAGGCCCAGCGGAGTGGGGGTTGCACGCGGATCGCGTCGGGACCTCGCGGCTCCCTGCGGGGGGAGCTGCCAACTTGCGCAACTGTCGGCACTGTCATGGGCTCCTGGGAGGCCCAGCGGAGTGGGGGTTACACGCGGATCGCGTCGGGACCTCGCGGCTCCCTGCGGGGGGAGCTGCCAGCTGAGCAACTTTTTAGCTGCCAGCTCGGCAAGAGCCAACTTGCGCTCGGGTGGGCTCCTGGGAGGCCCAGCGGAGTGGGGTTACACGCGGATCGCGTCGGGACCTCGCGGCTCCCTGCGGGGGGAGCTGCCACTGCGCAACTGTCGGCACTTCGTGGGCTCCTGGGAGGCCC
>CAUYUJ010010269.1:135426-200426 GCA_963575745.1 Prorocentrum cordatum | reverse complement strand
CGAAATCCTTCAAAAACCTTCGGTGTCGGAAGGATTTCGCCATGGAGTTTCCCAAAAAACATACAAAAACACAGGGTGTCGTAACACTGATTTGCTAAAACAACTTACGCGCGAGCTCTTGCGAAATCTTCAGAAAACCATTGGTTTTTCAATATTTCACAACATGCTACCAAACGGGCGTCGCGCGCGCGCATGTCGGAATCTGTCGAACGCCCTTGCGCGTGTGCCGCCGCGAGAGTCCTCTGCAAAAAACTGGACGAAGTGCAGACGCGCGCGTCGTCGCGCGCGTACGCCGAAATCCTTCAAAACCCATCGGTTTCGGAAGGATGTCAAAATCGCGCGTCCAAAAAAACCTACAAAAACACAAGATTTCGCAACACGGATTTTCAACAAAAGCGTGCGCGCGCTCTCTTGCGTCGTCGTCGTCGTCGTCGTCGTCGTCGCCGTCCTCCCTCCTCCCGCGTCGTCGTCGTCGTCGTCGCCTACGTCGTCGTTGTCGCCGTCGTCGTCGTCGTCGTCGTCGTCGTCGTCGTCGTCGTCGTCGTCCCTCCTTCGTCGTCGTCGTCGTCGTCGTCGTTCGTCGTCGTCGTCGTCGTCGTCGTCGTCGTCGCGTCGTCCTTCCTCCTTCTTCGTCGTTCGCGTCGTCGCCGTCCTCCCTCCTCCCTCGTTGTCGTCGTTGTCGTCGTTGTAGTCGTTGTCGCCGTCGTCGTCCTCCCTCCTCCCTCGTCGTCGTCTTCGTTGGCGACGTCGTCGTCGTCTTCGTCGTCGTCGTCGGCGTCGGCGTCGTCGTCGTCGTCGTCGACGTCGGCGTCGTCGTCGCCGCCGTCGTCGTCGTCGTCGTCGTCGTCGTCGTCGTCGTCGTCGTCGTCGTCGTCGTCGTCGGCCGTCTTGCTTCTCCGGCCTGCTTGGGGCGCTCTTGGGACGCCCCCGAGGGCTCCAAGACGACCCTGGAGAGATATCTGTGCTCGGTCCCGCATGGGTTTTGCAAACCAAGTTGCGGGTGGGTGGGTGGGATGATTGCGCGAGCAGTGGAGTTGACAACTTCAAGTTCGGCAAGTGACTTGCCCCCATAGCTTACACCACATTGCTTACACCGCATACGTCACACAACACAGCTTACATCACAAAACTTACGCCCCATGGCTGTCACCTCCAGATCACACCGCCTAGCTTACACGGCATAGCGTATACCACATAGCCTGCACTGCATAGGCTTCACCTGCATAGCTCACAGCGCATAGCTTGCACCACATAGAATTGTATTACATCGCTGACACCGAATAGCTCAGGAATCCAGAATCCACTCGACGAGTCGGATCGGCGATCGGAATGCATCGGATCGGCGGGTATCGGCAGCCGAGTCGATAAAAGTCGAATCGGCGAAAATCGGCAGGCGAGTAGGCCTCCATTGAGAAATCGGAGCCCACATCGGAATCCGATGTCGAATCGAATCGGAATCGGAAGCCGATGTCGGATCGAATCGGAGGAATCGAAATGAGCCCTGTTAACTTAGCTGTCACCTCCACAGTGTCATAATGCTCTGCTTGGGGTCCAAGCTGGCTAACATTCGAGGATCTGTTTCGTACGTTCTTAACCATTTCCTGCGCTCGCACAGCGTGTGCCTGAGGTTGCGGCAGCTCCAAGTTTCCGTCTATATTCTGTCTCGCGTGGGGGGGGGAGGGAGGGAGAAAGTTGGGAGCAAGGGATGGAGCGAGGAACTTTATAGCATGAGAGAGGTTGCGTCACGCTTCAGGACGGGCTAGAGGGGCCCATCTTCGGGCTGACGTTGGCCTCTCAAGGCGCCACGTCGATCCCAAACCCAAGGCAGCTCCCGAAGCCCCCACTGGTAGGTCCTCCAGCTGCTGATGCGTCTCCTCCTTCTCCTCCTCCTCCTCCTCCTCCTCCTCCTCCGCTGGTGACTACCACCTCATGGGTAACAAAAAACCTGGATCGGCCCTCCAACGAGGGGCCCAGAGACCGTCTAGAAGGGAGCCGCTGCCGCTTCGAGGGGCCTCCGCAAAAGCTCTGCCGGTCGGACGTGGGCCCTGCCGGCGCGCCCGCACTGCTGACTGCAGCGTGAGCGTTTTCTTGTTCGGCGTTTCGACATAGGGCGACGAGGGGGGGGCGGTGGGGGGGTCTGGCCCCGGACCTCTGCTACGCACGACGGTTTGCAGCAGTGCGTCCATTATGGAGGAGGCTCCGCCTGCTCGAAACAGGCGCCCAAAGCAGCAAAAATCTGCTCCATGCGGGGGGGGGGTGCGACGGCCCGAGCTGCAACGATGGCAACTTCAGAAACTCAATAATCTCGGATGTGCTTCCAGTCGGCCGTGGGAACCGAAATGGTTCCGACAACGGCGAGGGGCTTCTGCCTAGATTGCTCAAGACGTTGAGTGTCTGGGCCCCTCCTCGTTCACTAAACGACGACGGCGGCGGCAGAGGCGATGACGTGGTCCTAGTTCTGCATGGACACTCGATCCGCCTCTTCGACGATGGCATCTTGGATATGCGTCGCTGTCGTTTGCCGAATTGTCTGAGAACTGTCGAACATCGTCCGACTCTCGGCGGCGAGCCTGGGGGGGAGGAAGTGAGAATGGACGGGCCTTCTCTGAACGCCTGGAAGGTCTCGGGCCTTCTGAGAAGTTGTCTACGGTCCAAGCCTTCCCCGAGGACACAGGAAACTTCTCAGAAGGCCCGGGGGGGGGGGTTCTGAGAAGCCCCGACGCCTTCTGAGAAGGCCTCCTCCTTCTCTGTTCCCCCCTTCGCTCGCCGCCGGTACTCCACCTCCTCGCCCTCCTCCGCGAGCCCCAGGGCGAGGTCGAGTGCTGGCAGCCCCCTGCCGCCTGCCGTACGGCGAGGATCTTGCGGCGCCCCGCCACGACATGGCTCTGGGATCGGGGAGAGGGCACGCGCGGCTCGCCCTCAGACGCCAGAACGCATTCAAACTTCGCCCCCCAGGATGAGGAGGAGGAGGAGGAGGAGGAGCTCCTCCTGCTCCTCCTCCTCCACCTCCTCCTCCTGCTCCCTCCTCCTGGTCGTACCCCATATCCTCCTTCCCGGACCCCCCTCCTCCATCTCCTCCACCTCCCCACAGCTGCCCCTTCCCCAGTGCATCGGCTGAAGATTTGTCCAGCGCTAGACAGGCCGAAGGCATCACAGGGACAGGCAGGTCAGCGCATCGTACGCCATCTTCCCATACCAGGGGCCTTCTGGGGTGGGCCCAGGAATCGTGGTTGACTCCTCTGTTGGTCCCCCAACGCCCCCGCCGCTTCGACGAAGCGACGACCGGTCAACAAGACAGGGCTAGGCACGAATCGTGTCCTGCCCTGCTTTGTTGACCGGTCGTCTCGGTGCCCTGCCCAGTCTCGCCCGGCGGCGCGCGGCTGGGGCCGAGCCGCGTGGCCCCCTCCGTGATGTGGACGCCCGAGAGGGGTACGGAAATTATGGGCACGACGCCCAGCAGCGAATGTGGTCCATCACCAGCAGCGGCTGGGCAGGCGGCCTTCTGTCTCGAACGGACAACGTCCGCGGCGACGCCGACGGCGAAACCTGTTAAGCATGGACAGGAGTTGCTGTTGGTCTTCGCGCCCATCCCCGACATGCATTGTCTTGACTTGTTCAATATGGGGTCCCTGGAGGTTCCGACTCATTCCCCGAGACCGGCTGCTCATCCTGAGTCGTTTTTGTTACGGTCCCAGGGCTCGGCGAAGGCCCCTCGGAGGCCAAAATCAGCTCACCCCCTCATGATTTCTGTTACGACGCGATCCTGCCTGGGTTGAGCAGGGACCGACCATCCCAGCATTCCATACGGCCTACCACGACACGCTCTTAAAACCACAATTATTCTCAGAACAAGAACGAGGCTCTTAGAACATAAGCCCGATCTGTTAACAAGACAATCTCAGCCAGACGTGCTCTTCGAACATCTCGCGCAGACCACAAAAGCGTTCTTAGAACACTTTTTGGAAGCCCTATGAGCAAGCCGGAACGCTTCGCCACTGCTCGACGGGGGCTCTTTCCGTACCCATCTCGCTCGTGCCCCCCGGAGAATCCACTCCCCCCCAGCTCAGGGTCGGCCAAGAGGGGGGCGCCCAAGAGGGGGGCCGCACATCATGGCCAGCGGCACGCGCGCGGCCCAGAGGGGGGAGGGGGGCCAGGGGCGCAATGAAAGAAGAGGAGGCGCCATGAGATCTGGGGAGATATCATCATGGCCTGGGCCCCCGCCATGATATCTCCCCCCCGTGTAGTAGTCAGCACCCCCCTCTTGGCCGACCCCGGCCCCGGCCCGGCCCGGCCGCCCACGCGACGCCCCGAGGCCGGGCGGCCGCGCGCGCAGCCGCCCGTGCGGGCCCGCCGCCGCGGCCCCCGCCTGCCGAGCGGGAGCGTCGGGCGAGGCGGTGAACCCTACAGGCGGCAGCCCGCCTTGAGGAGGAGGAGGAGGAGGAGGAGGAGGAGGAGGAGGAGGGGAGGAGGAGGAGGAGGAGGAGAGGGAGGAGGAGGAGGAGGAGAGGAGGAAGGAGGAGGAAGGAGGAGGAGGAGGGGAGGAGGAGGAGGAGGAGGAGGGGAGGAGGAGGAGGAGGAGGAGAGGAGGATGAGAGGAGGAGGAGGAGGAGGAGGGAGGAGGAGGAGGAGGGAGGAGGAGGAGGAGAGGCGGAGAAGGAGAGAGGAGGAGAAGGACAGGAGGAGGAGAGGGAGGAGGAGGAGGAAGGTAGGGAGGAGGAGAGGAGGAGGAGGGTGGGGATGGAGGGGGAGGAGGAGAGGGGAGGCGGAGGAGGAGGAAGGAGGAAGGAGGAGGAGGAGGGAGGAGGAGGATGAGGGAGGAGGACAGTGGTGGTGGTGGTGGGGGTGGTGGTGGTGGTGGTGGTGGTGGTGGTGCTGGTGGTGGTGGTGGTGGGTAGTGGTTGTGGTGGTGGTTGGTGGTGAGGAGGAGGAGAGCAGCAGGAGGAGCAGGAGCAGGAGGAGGAGGAGGAGGAGAAGGAGGAGGACGAGGAGGATGGAGGAGGGAGGAGGAGGAGGAGGAGGGAGGAGGTTGGGAGGAGGAGGAGGAGGAGGAGGAGGAGGAGAAGGAAGAGGGGGAGGAGAGGGAGGAGGAGGAGGAAGAGGAGGAGGAGGATGATGCCGATGCTGCTGGTGGTGATGCTGCTGATGATGTTGATGACGATGATGACGACGATGGTGATTCTGATGGCGATAATGATGAGCCTGATGGTGGTGATGATGATGGGGATGACGAAGGATGGTGGTGATGATGAGACTGATGATGATGGATGGTGGTGGTGGTGGTGGTGGTGAGAAGCTGATGCTGGTTGTGATGATGCGGGTGATGGTGACTATGAGGCCGATTGCAATGATGATGATGATGAGTGTGCCGGTTGTGATCATGATTATGATGCCGCCAACGATGTTTATGATGGTGATGATGATGACGATGCTGGCGGTGGTGAGAAGCACGGTGCTAATGATAAGCCTGATGATGACGGTGGTAAAATTAATACTGGTGATGCTGGTGGTGATGGTGACGTTGAGGAGTCTGATAACGATAGCGATAAGGAGGAGTAACCTGGGGTTGTTGTTGTTGATGATGATGACGGTGCCGATGATGATCCCCGCGGCTGAGGGGGCTAGGAGCTCCCAGCTCGTACTGTCTCTCGGACCAAGGTGTTTCCCTCTGGTCCTGCGTAGGCAACGCCCAGTCTCGTGCGCTTCGACGCATACACGCAGATTCGCCTGAGTGCCGAGAGCCACCATCCGCCTCAGCCAGGCCAGCGGCTGAATGATCACAGCAGTCAAGGCGACTCAGCACGCACGGCAGCCAGCCACAAGCCACGGCTGCTGACCCAGCGGGCTGGTACGCAGCTTTGCTGCACATCGCACCTAAGAAGCAACTAGGTCCCTGGCGCCAGGCCACCCCGACACGGTCGCCCCTCAGGCCTGCGGAGATCGAACCAGAGCGTGGGTGGGCCTACGCTCTCGGGTCGCCCTCCACGCCAGGGCGACGGGCAGGGCATGCTGCCGCAAAGAATGCGACAGCAAGTACATTGAGCGGAAGCGTGCAAACACGCCGAGGGAGGCGAGCGTTCGACTACACCTCTCCATCAGCAGCGCAATCCGTCAACAGGCCCTGTCACATCAGGACCGATTGCATTGCCTATGGAATCCTGCACCGATCCCGAGTGAGGGCGAACCTTCACTCCTGGGCCAGTCTCAATGATATGGAGGCCGCTCCGCGCCGAGCAGACGGCAAGCCAAGCAAACCGCGCGTCAAAACGACGTGCCTGTAACGGCACCTCGCCACCATCGCAACACTCCCCAAGGCCGTGCCTAAAACAAGTGTTGCAGTCCTCGGACTGCGAGCGCGAGAACAGCCAGAGGCTGCGACAACAAACAGGGCACCCGACGTGCCGATAAAAAGTAAAGGGCTCCCCGCGCCATGCAACAAACGCGGGCAACGAGAGGGGAAAAGAGGCGCACGCCGAATAGGAAGGACCGACGGCACCATAACGTGTCCCTTGGCACCTGGCCTCAGTTGGACGTGGTTGCATTGCCGCTGGCATCGGACCCGATCCCGTGCGTCGGGGAGCCTGCGCACCTGGGTCAGCCTCCGCAAACGACGGCTGCGCGCGGCAGCAAAGCTGCAACAAGGTGGGGCACCGAGCACAGAGCCAGGCCACTGCAAGCACCTGACCAGCAGCACTGCGTCCAGTTCTTAGGCCCCAGGCCCCCTTGGACTGGTTGCATTGCCTCTGGCATCGGGGCCCGATCCCGTGTGCCGGCGAACCTACGCACCTGGTTCAGCTTCCACCAAAAAACTGCGCCAGTCGAAGCGCATGCACCGAGACGGGGCCATGCGCACGCGTGGCAGGTGAACAAGGGGTGCTGGAAACTTCGCTGCGACCTAACCGACAGCAGCGCAAGGTGTGCCCCAGGCTCCTGGCCACACCTGGACTGTTGCATTGCCATCGGCCTCGGGCCCGATCCTGTGAGTGAGCGAACATACAAACATGGTTCGTGCCCGACATGGTGAAACAACTTAGCCGTCTATACGCCTGCGCAGGCGCCGTAAGGGCTCAAGGTCACCGATGCTGCCCTGCCCCGCTGGCTGCAACCCGAGCTTGAGGCGGCCGAACACCGCCTTCTGCCTGTCGTTCTTGGGGGCCTTCGGGTACACCTGCGCGAGGCCCGCCAACCTGCGACTCTGCGTCCAGGAGCCGCACTTGACGCAGAAAAGGTGGGTGCCTGCTCGCCACGGCTCGTTGGTGTCGTGCGCGTCGAGCCCCAATTATTGAGGCAACTCGGGTGGCATGATCGTGACGGTGGTGACTGATAAGGACGATGAGTATGGTGATGACGGCGATGATGCTGAACAGGATGAGGATGAGGATGCTTGTGAAGAAACACCAGACGCGTCAACGATGTTGCAATACACCCTACCCCCAAGTTCCCTCTCCATAGCTTCTGGCAAGACTGTATGTTTTCATTGCGGGGCAGGCCCAACTGGAAGACAACCGTCTGAGAATACCAGGGCGTGCCAATGCACCGCTCCAAAGACTTCATCGCCGCGGATCAACGTCACTGCTGCGCCCAGACAATCCTAAAACTAGCAAACAAACATTCCTGGGACTGCACTTCCGCGAATCAATGTGACTGTTGCGCCCTGGTAATCAATCGCTCCAGAACGCCGTTCCTGAGACTTTGACCATACGACTCCATGATGCCGCAGTGAACTATTGGAGCGAATGTGCACGGCGCTCCGGCGAGAGCCGCATCTTGGGAAGGCGCCGCCCTGCATCCTTGAAGCCGTTGCAAACTTTCAGAACGAACCAGCGCGGCGCGGAGGCGAGGGCCACATTTCGAAAACAGCCCGCCCTCCGTCCGCAAAACGGCTGCAAACTTTCGAAGCGAGTCTGCGCGGCGCTGGGGCGAGAACGCGTCCTTGCTGCTGCTGCGAACTTTCAAAACGACTGCGCGCGGCGCCAAGGCGACAACCACATGTTGGAAACCAAAAGCCCTCGATCTGTGAAACTGCGCAAGCGTTTGCGAAATCATGTGCGCGGCGCTGAGGCCAGAGCCACAATTTTTCGAAGGGCCCGCCTTCCATCCGAAAAGCTTTCGCAAGGTTCATACTTCGGGAGCATCGATGACGAGGAAGTTTCATGCGAAAGGCCCAGCCCGCCCAACGGACACGCCTGGGGGTGCCACAGAGAGGTCGTCTATAAGGAGAAGGAATGCAGGTAGGAGGAGGAGGAGGGAGGGGAGAGGAGAGGAGGAGGAGAGGAGGGAGGAGGAGGAGGAGGAGGAGGAGGAAGGAGGAGGAGGGGGAGGAGGAGGAGGAGGAGAGGAGGAGGAGGAGGAGAGGAAGGAGGAGGAAGCGGGAGGAGGAAGAGGAGGAGAGAGAGGACGGGTGGAGTAGCGGGGAGGAGGGGGGAGGAGACGGGAGGGGAGGAGAGGGGGATTGTGGGAGCAACGACTGCGGCCGGGGCGGGCGCGCAGCGCCGCGGGCGCCCGTCAGGGAGGGACGGGGCGTGGGATGAGGTTTCTTCGAGCTGTTCAATGAGCGTTGGGGGGGGATCGCGCAACCACAAACGAGACTGATTGGGGGAAAACACACGCGAAAGGACATGACACCCTCCCGAGGGCCACATGGCCATAAGCACACGCAGCGCAGGACACAAGTACAACCTTGATCTGGCAGGGTCCGCCTACACATCAAACTCGGCTCGCAGGGCTGTCGCATTGGCGCCGCGAGCACTCGTCTTAAACGATTCGAGAATTACACGGATGGGGCCAACACCTTTTTAACATGGTGCTCTCGCCTTGGCGCCGCAGGCGCCCGCTGCTCTAAAAAAACACATCGGCTGCTCGGATGGAGGACGGTACCCTTGCAAAAAAGGGCTCTCGCCTTTGCGCCTCGTGCTTCGTGCAAAACAAAACGCTCAACAGGTCTCATACTGATGGAGCGCGATTCCTTCTCAGAATGGGGCTCTCGCGTCGGCGCCGCGCGCTTTCGTTGCAGAGATGTCCAATAGTTGCACGCATGAGCGGCGGCACGTGGTCTGAACAGGGGCCCTCGCCTTGCTCCCACGCGCACTCTCGTCTGAGCCACTCCCAGCAGATGCACGGTTGGAACGAGTGTCCTTTTCAAAAGAATGCTCCCGCTTAAGACATCCTCCGTTGTGCGACGGATTCAAGGACAGAGGGCACCCCCGTTCAACGTCGGGATCCCGCTCCAGATTTCGCAATTTCTGGCGACTGGAGCTCCGAAAGACGCGCAGCGTCCGCACGGGTGGAGGGCGAATCCTCTCAAAGCGTCGATCCCGCTGGGCACTTCCGTGGACTTCACGACCACGCCGTCGTGAGCCGCGCACCCGTGCACCTCTTTTGGAGGCCTGGAAGTGGGCACCAGCACCAACGCAGGGGGTTGCCTCCACAGGGGGAAGGTGATCCTGGACTTCGGTGGCGGTGGTAATAAAAGCAGCCACCTTGGAAGCCAGAATCTTACCACCGCCACCGAGATCGGGATCTTCTTCCCTCGGTGGAGGTACACCGCCGAAATTGGTGTTGGTGTCAACCTCTAGGCCTGCGAATCTTACACCTAGAATCAGGTCGGGCATGTCCCCCTACAAGGGGATTTTGGGCGAAAAATTAAGAATACCCCAAAAATATCCCCAAATTGCCAAAAATGATCAAAAAATCGTACCCTGACTATTTTTGAACTATTCTTGAATATTCCCCCTGTAGAAGGACAGGCCCGACTTAAACCTACAAGGATGGCCGGTGGCCTTTGCAGACGGGGTCCTGCCTGAGTGGCGGGCCCAAGGGGGCACGCGCCTTTCAAAGGGGGTCGCCTCCCGCAGCGGACGGGGAGAAGCGCCGGGACGAGCGAGGAGGAGGCTCGGGACGGGCGGGCATACTGCAGCATCGCTCGCGCATGCTCGGCCCCCTCTGGTCCACAACGTTCTCGGTGTGCTCCTCCTCCTCCTCCTCCTCCTCCTCCTCCTTGTCCTCCTCCTCCTCCTCCTTTTCCTCCTCTCGTGCTCCTCTCGTGCTCCTCCTCCTCTCGTGCTCCTCGACCCTCTCGCGCGGCTCCGGAGCCCCCTCCCCCTCCAGCTCTCCCCCTCCTCCTCGGCGTTTCGAGCACCGGGCCCCGCGCCACGCTGGCTCTGGAGCCCCCGCACCCGCCCGCCCAGGCAAGCCGGGCGGGCGCGGGCGCTCCCGCACTCCTGCGCGCGCGCGCCGCCCCGGGGGGGCGCCTCTGCCGGCACAGCGCGGGCGGACGTCCACTTGGTGGACCTCCTCCTCCTCCTCCTCCTCCTCCTCCTCCTCCTCCTCCTCCTCCTCCTCCTGCTCCGCCTCCCCCTCCTCCTCCTCCTCCCCCTCCTCCTACGGTCGGGAACTTTTGCTGAGTGTGTCGCGACGGCGGCCCCAGCGACACGCTACAGTCAAGCTGTTGCCGTGAGGGACGCCGAATAAGGAACGAGGCCTCTTCTCGGCACCAAGAGCGCCTGGGTGCACGAGGAGAGCCAGAGGAAAATCACTGACCGTTCTAAGGAACAGCGAGCTCTTTGCGGACCGAAAGCGGTCCTTGTGTCTGCGTCTTGGCTTTATGCCTTGCCAGCGGATGGCGTGTCGCTCCGCTTCGCGGGGTGGGATGCTGGAGGAAAGCTCGGCACGGGGACGCCCCGGGAGCGCGAAGCGGACAGCGCGTCGCGCGGAGGGGTGGTGGGCTAGAACCGGTGGAGCGACACGCTGACCGAGAGTTCCCGGGCGTACCCCCCCGTGCCCCCCCCCATCCCCTCGTCGTCTCGTTGCGGAGTCACGACGGATGCTGGTGGGAGATTTTCGACCTCACGGGCCGTCAAACAACGGCTTCGAACGGAAGGCTGGCCGAAGAAAGGCCTCTCCCCCTCCCCAAAAGTCGAGGTCGGCACGAGCGGGGGAGACTGCGGTCGAAGTGCAACTCATTCGACCCACCGCCACCTTGGAGCTTGGGGCGGGGCATTGACAGACGAATGTGGCATGAAGGTTCGCTCATTTCCTCCGAGGCCTGGACGCCGGCGGCGAGCCGAGGGGGAAGTGAGAAGGAGAAGGCCTTCCAGAAGGCTCGGAAGTTCCCCGGTCTTCTGAGAAGGTTTCCAAGTCTCCCCTGAAGACACAACGAAACTTATGATTAGGTTTGGCATGTCTTACTACAGACTGAGGTTGCAAGAACAATTCGCCGGCCCAACGGGCCAGAGGCGTGCTAAGATCTCCGGTAACTTGTTAACAATATTTCTAGTTCGCGCGCGCGGAGCGGCCCCTGGGGGCCCCCGGACGAAAAGTACCCCGGCAAGGTCCCGAGAGAAGCCCGGGAGAAGCCACCAGACCACTCCAGGGGAGGGTATTTTTCGACACCCCTCACGAGGATCGTGGCCTCCGAGGGGGGAGCCGCAATCGACTACCCCCAAGAGCCCCCCAAGAGGCCCTGGGGGCCTCCAAAACGCCGCCAAGGAGCCCCAAGAGACTCCCAAGAGGTCCCCAAGAGGCCCCCAAGAGGCCCTAAAGAGGGCTCCAGGGCCGGCGGCATGAGCGAAGCGATTAAATAAAAAGCTTTCAATTCAAAGCATGAAACATATCAGATCGACAATCGTGAGCATACCACTTTGTTTACTATTCTTGAATATTCTTGCTGTAGAGGGACACGCCCGACTTACACTCCTGGGGCGACGCGAGGGCTCCTCAGAAGTCCGGCCCTCTCCTCCAAGCCCTCCCTCTCGCTCGCCGCCGCGTCGGGGGCCATGGCTCCTCTGGCCCCTCTGGGGAAACCAAAAAGGTACTATAGTGCCGCTACTCCCCGGACCCCTCCCAGGGTGCGTTCTGAGCAGAATTTCGAGGCGAGTCCAGCGGTGGTGACGAGGGCTTCCCAGGAGGCCCCAAAAAAGGGGAAACGAGCGAAGGGTAGATGTATGGGTACCCCTTCCTCCTCCTCCGACTCTCCGCTCCCCCCCCCCCCTCCCCGCCCCCGCGGACGGCCAGCGGCCCCCTGGAGCGAGGCTCTGCTCGCGCTGCCGGGGGCGGCCGCGCGGGGCTGCTGCTGCTCGCGGCCCCTCCGCGCGCCCCCGGCGATCTCTCGTGAGACAGGCCAGGGTGGCAGCGCTGCGCTGCGGCCCGCGGCGCGGGCAGGTCTCGCAGCGCCGAGCTCACGGCTCCGGCCCTGCTCGGCGACTCCGAAGGGTGTGGTTTGCCAAGAGGGTGTGGCCTGCAAAAGCGGGGGCTACTCTGAGGGGCACCCCTGGAGGGCGGGCGAGGATCTCGACAGAGCTCTCCGCCGCGCCCCGAGGAGGCCCGATGAGGACAGCGTCGTGCCCCCCAGGCCCCGACGGTGCCGATCGCAAACCACACCCCAACGTAACCATACCGTTTGTAGTCGCCGACCTGCGCCCGCGTGCCCGTAGTGGTCGAGGCCTGCCTGGTTGTAGCCTCCTAGCTGGTCGGGGACTCCCTGGTCGTAGTCGTCCTCGTCCCCTGCCATCGGCATGAAGAAATTGTCCTTCCAGATCCGGCAGGTGTTGTCCTTGGACCCCGTAATGACAGTGTCCCCCTCGTAGTTGAAGGCGCACGAAAATATCTCGTCGCTGTGGCCCTCCAAGACCTGCAAGCACTCGCCTGTCTCGACCGCCCACAGCCTGCACGTTCTGTCGCTCGATGCGGAGATTATCCTGTAGCCATTCGGGCTAAATTGGACCTTGGAAATCTCGCCCTCATGGCCAATCAATATGGAGATGCACGACCCTGTCATGACGTTGTACACTCTCGCCGTCGCGTCTGCCGAAGCCGTGGCCAAGCGATTGCCAGCGACGTTGAAGCAAACGTCCAGGACCTCGTCAGAATGGCCCCGCAGGGTCTCCATGCATTGGCCAGAGCTGCAGTGCCACAGCTTGCACGTGCGGTCGATGCTACCAGTGACGCAATACTCGCCTGCATGGTAGGGGTGGAGGAGAAGAGGAGGAGAGGAGGAGAAGGAGGAGGGAGAGGCACAGGAAAACGCGAGGATGAGAAGAAGTAGCAGGGAGCAGGAGGAGGACTGATGATGATGAGGAAGTGGGAGAGCAGAAAAGTGAGGATGACGAGGAACGAGAAGAGAACCAGAGAGGCGAGGAGGACGAGGAGGACAGGGGGGACGGGGAACAGGAGAGGGAGGGATGGGAGATAGAGATCTGGGAGGGGAGGGACAGGATGGGAGGGGCCCAGAGGGAAGGGATGGAGAGGAGCGCGAGGACGAAGAGGAGGGAAAGGGAGCGTGGGAGGGGGAATGTGGACCAGTGGGAGGAGTGGGAGGAGGGGGAAGGAGGAAGAGCTGAGCGGGAGGAGGGCCAGAATCAGCGTCGAGCGCAGGTCTGCGCCATGACAACACTATTCCTTGGAACCTGAGAGCTGCGGGACGTCGGACAATCCGGAGGGGTCGAAAAGGAGGGTGGAGCTCTCCGAAAGGTGGCCAGCCTGGGGGGATATCCGCCTGCCCGAGGCGAAGGGCCAGAGGCCCAGGAAGGGCGGAAGCGCTTCAGTCCTGGGCCTTCAGGCGTCGCGGAAAAATAAAGCGCGGCAGCAGATCTTCCGATGGTGCCCTGGCGTCCAGAACACGTTTCGGGAACCGAGGACGCCCCAAACAGCAATCCCTGTCGGGGGCCCCATCCTGGGGATGGTGCCGAAAGCTCCAGGGGCCCACGTCGTGCACAACAAATGCGACTTCGGCGGTATGGTATGGTATGGAAGAGAGGCGACGAGTCCGTCCCGTCTTACCAATCCCTCCGTCCACTCCTCCTTCTATACTTCCCACCTCATGCCTCCTGCTACCATATCGCACCATCTTATATCATCCTCCCTCCCTCCAGCCCCTCCCCCTGACCTCTTCCCTCTTGCCTCCTGACTCCTCCTTCTAGACTCCTTCATTCCCTCCTCCCATCCTTGTCATCCGCGCTCCTCCTTATCATCCTGATACCATTCGACTCCTCCTCATCGTCCTCCCTCAGCCCTACTCCTTCATCCCTTGCCTCCGCCTTTTTCCCATCGTCCCCCCTCCCCCATATCCCTTCCCCTTCTCACCCTTCCGCCCTCATCCCCTCCTTCACTTCCCCACTGTCTATCATGCTTCTCCACCATTTCTCCATGTTGCCCTCTTCCCCATCCTCGTTGTCATGCTCCTTCCTCCCTTCTTTCTCTTTTTCTCTCTCTCTCTCTCTCTCTCCTCCCATTCCTTGCCCTCCTCCCTCCTCCTCCCTCCACCTCATATCCCCTTCTGACTCCCCCCCCTCGACACAGAAGTTCAACGAGGCTCCCCTTTCGAGGTACCCAGTCGCGCGGGGGGGGCACCATCTTCCACGGGGACGTGAGCTGGAGACTACTAGGTCGCGCCTCGCCGTCTTCGGCCTCCCATATTCCCTCTCCTCCCCTCCCCTCATCTGGGAAACCCAGGAGGTACCGATACGGCTACTCCCGGGACCTCTCCCGGGGAGCACCCTGACCAAAATTTCGAGGCGAATCTGGCGGTGGCGACGAGGGCCTCCTGGGAGGCTCCGAGAAGAGAAGACAAGGGAAGGGGTAGCGGTATGGGTACCTCCTCTGATCATATCCTCCTTTCCCCTGGTCATCCTCCTCGTCCCCCCTCGTCCACCCGAGCACCCTCGCCGCCCGATTGGCGCGCCGATATCTCTGTCTGCCGAGCGACGGCGGCTGAGAGGCACGCGGCAGGAGGGCCAACGCACGCCACAATTCGTTGTTGCACAAACGCCCTCGCACGATCTCTCCGTATACCTTCGGGGAGGGCGGCGGAGTATAACATCGATGGCGCTCAACGGTAATGTATACACAGCCACCCTCCCCTGAGGCCCTGGAACAATCCATTGGAGAGTCTCTGTGTACATATTTACATGTATATATATATATATATATATATATATACAAACAAAGTTTACATATATGTATACGTATGTTTTTGCATGTGCATTCGTATTCGCATTTGCATTTGTAATTCCATTTCTGCTCGTATTTGTGGCGGACACCACCCCCACAGATCCGCTCATGGGAGGACGGGCAACTGGCGGCGCGCACGAGGGGGTGACGCGAGGGGTGGGGGTGGGCTCCGAAGAAGCCAAGGAACATCTTTCAGAAGACAGGGGGCTGCTTAGAAGGCCCGGGGTGCCGCCGAAAGGCCTTCTCGGAGGCCTGCGGGGCCTTCTGAGAGGGCCCCTGCCTTCCAAGAAGCCCCTTGGCATAGTGGGCTGTGTCGCGGCAGTCTTCTGAAAGGAGAGTACGAGGCTCGAGCTGCAAAGAATGTAGAAGTGAACTGCGACGCTGCCCGCCTTAGGCTAGCCCCGACGGTCTCTCCAGCGACTCCCTAGCCCCCCCAATGCCAAATGGCCCCAGGCCCGATGCCTCCTCCGCAACCGTTGAAGCTAGCACCCCCTTGCGCCTAGTCTTTGTTTTCGAGTCGTAACTCGGGTCTCCGGCGGCCGTCCGGGACGAGCCGGGCACCCCCGGAAAAAAAGGTCTCGGCGAGGCACAACCGCTGGAGGGCTTCCCGAGGCTGGGATACCGCCGAGAGCCGAGAACCCGAAATCCTCGAGACCCGATCCTCGCACGGCCGAGAACCGACGAGGACCTCGAGCCTCGAGCCGCCGAAAAGCAGACGAGAAGCTCCGAGATTCCCGAAAACCTCGAAAACAGAAAACCTCGAGCCTGTGTGCGCCGCCGTGACAGGACGAACCGCACTGGCCTCTGCCGCCCGCGCGCGGCGTCTCCGGCCGGCGGCGCCTGCCCCCCCCCCCTGAAAGAGCGCACCAGGCGGAGGTTTCCTCCTTCCTCCTCCTCCTCCTCCTCCTCCTCCTCCTCCTCCTCCTCCTCCTCCTCCTCCTCCTCCTCTTCCTTCCCCTCCTCGTCCTCCCCTCCTCCTCCTCCCCCTCTTCTCCCTCCCTCTCTCCTCCGTCCTCCTCCGCCTCCGCCTCCTCCTCCTCCTTCCTCCTCCTCCTCCTCCTCCTCTCTCTCCTCCTCCTCCTCCTGCCCCCCTCCGTCTCCTCCCTCCCTCCCTACCCTCCCTTCCTTCCTCCCTCCCTCCTCCTCCTCCTCCTCCTCCTCCTCCTCCTCCTCATCCTCCTCTTTCTCCTCCTCCGTCTCCTCCTAATCCTCCTCCTTCTCCTTCTCCTCTTCGTCCTCGTCCTCGTCCTCTTCGTCCTCGCCCTCGCCCTCGTCCTCGTCCTCGTCCTCCTCCTCCTCCTCCTCCTCCTCCTCCTCCTCCTCCTCCTCCCTGCTTTTGACGCTGCGCAAACGTAAGGCGGAAGCTTGGCGCGTACATGACAAAGAAAACGCCGACTTAGCGGTGAAACAAGCAAATTAGCATGGCTGGCGCAACTGAATAGGACAGACGTCACTATTAAGAATAGAAGGTGGTCCAAAGAGGCGTGGAGTATGCGCCAGCCAGGCGGTGTGTTGGGAGGAGAGACCGAGCAAGCGATAACATTAGTCAAACCCATGCTCACGACCGATCCGAAGACGAGCGAACGGGAGGAGAGGAGAGCAGGAGTGCAGGAAGATCGAGGCTAAAGCTGAAAAGTGCCAGTAAAAAGAGAAGACAGCATGGCGGCAAGTCTTGGTCTGCTACCCACGGGTTCTTGGTTTAACCCTAACCTCCGGGGCCACGGGACCTCCGTGTTGTTTGTAGTTTTTGTTCGGGTGTTGCGAGACCCCTTGTTACCAATAGGTTGGCGCAATATAATGTGGCTGGCCTTTAGCTCTGGTGACGTCGGTCACAAGACATGGGCTGCTACCAGTGTCGGTTGGGGGCCAATCCCTGAGTCCAGGGGGGCCTAGAAGAAAGAGTAAACACGGCTGCTGTACAGTTGATGGCAAAACACAAGACATGTGAGTTTGAGCAGAGAAAAGGCTGGTTCTCCTCCCCCTCCTCCTCCTCCGCCTCCTCCTCCTCCCTCCTCCTCCCTCCTCCTCGTCCTCCTCCTCCTCCTCCCTCCTCCCTCCTCCTCCTCCTCCTGCCTCCTTCCTCCTCCTCCCCTCCTCTCCTCCTCCCTCCTTCCTCCTCCCTCTCGTACCCTCCTCCTCCTCCTCCTCCTCCCCTCCTCCTCTCCTCCTCTCCTCCTCCTCCTCCTCCTCCTCCCCTCTCCCCCACCTCCCCCCTTCTCCCTCCTCCTCCTCCTCCTCCTCCTCCTCCTCCTCCTCCTCCTCCTCTCCCCCTCCTCTTACTCCTCTTCTTTTCCCCCCTCCTCCCCTTCCTCCTCCTCTCCTCCTCCTCCTCCTCCTCCTCCTCCTCCTCCTCCTCCTCCTCCTCCTCCTCCTCCTCCTCCTCCCCCCGCCTCGTCCACTGACGCCGCGGAGCGCGCCAGGCGGAGGCGCGTGAGAGGAGCTGCTCAAGAGGGTGCTCAAGGTGTTGGTAGGGCCCGCTGGCCCAAGGGGGGCCTTCAAAGGCTCCAACGGCGTCTAGAGCACCCTTCACGAGGCCCATAGGGCCCCGGGGGCGCCAACATGGAACCAAAAGCTGGAGGCGCCTTGGGCCAAGGCGGTGGTAGGGCCCGCTGGCACGGGCAATACTGATGTCTATCGCGGCGCCCACTTACTTGATTAGTGATAGGAGGGGCCCAAACCTTGTTGGGAACGCACCTGACTTAAGAGGCCAAAAACATAAGGGATGCGGGATAATTCCTCTAGAAGTAACACGCCAAACCACCCACATTCACGGGCCCTAACACACATATTTCGGGGAAATAAGTAAGGCCACCTCTTCATTGTGTTATCAGGATGCTGTGTCCTTGGCGATCATTGACGCCCGGGCACCCATCTATCCAGACGGCTAAGTCATCGCCATCGAAGGCGTTTTCGACACGGCCTGCGGCAACGCACTGGCACCAGTCACCAAGACGGCTACCCAAATCCAGCCGTACATGGGGCTATCCATTTTAGGAACGGCGAGAAGGTCCGTTTCAAAAGGGCGATGTCGACGGCTGCTGAGCGCCCCAGGTCGAGCTGAGGGTTGGATTCCAACGTTGGTCTGTTACTATAGAGAGGGTCATGAAACAAACGTTTAAACACAGTTTCTGCTTATCTGTGCATATGCGGTCTGGCGAAGCACGGCGGCATCAACGCAACGCCAAGGAGCGTCGTGGACCTGAGCTTTTGGCCATGGCGCACGCCGTGCACGACTATTCCGATAATGAAATTCTGCAACCGATATGTGCTCTGGGGGGGGTGCACGGACACGCAGAACACTGATCAGCTGAGCTTTAACAAGCGCCCCAGTTGGACACACGAGCTGTGAATTTCGACCGCGCACAACGCCACCCTTGGACCGGCTTAAAGAGAACAGTACACATCCCCGCCCAGTCAACACCACCCGTGAGGGGAACACGCTTCATACACTGATTGGACCAAGATCTGTGCACACAGATCGCACCACGATCTGTGTAAACAGTGGACACCCACACGCAAATACACAGTTAAGGACGCCAGCTGTGTACACATATTACACAGTGATGTGTATTTCAAAAAAGTAAACGCTCGCCGCCTCGAGTGCACCCCGACTGTGCCAACCCAAAACCGAGGTCGATGTGCCCAGCTAGGGGGGGATACGAGGGCACACTTCCCTGGCCCATGGCGGCCCCAATTGGAGCTGGAAGTACACGCTTCCCTGGCCCAGGGCGGCCACGGTGAACTGCAGCACCAAAGCGGCCCCCAACGGCCCCACGAGGCGTCCCAAGAGGGCCCCGAAGAACCTCCAACAAAGGCCCCACAAAAGTCCGAGAACACGAAAGGCGTCACATGTCATGGACCTCGTAGCAGTCAGAGCTCCGCGCGCCAACACACAGATCATTGCACTTGCAAGAGGGGGCGGGCCTGACCGCGTGCACCTATACATTTAATGTTAGCGACGCGGCTGTGTTTGGCGGCCGTTGCCGCCCGCGCTCGGAGTGCGCCCCGAACGCTGGCATTGGCAATCCCATGTGTTAGGTTTCTTCGTGGTGCTCGGATATCGAACGGGCGGTTTGTTGCGGATACGGGCGCGCGGCCCTGGGGACTTCACCCCCCTTCTTCGAACAAAGAGGAAAGACGAGGTAGGACGACGGACGGTGGAGCAGGGAGGCAAAGAGGAACGAGGCATAATGGGGGAGGTGAAAAGGGGCGCTCTCCCGCCCGAGCCGCGGACGCTTTCGACACCAACCAGAGGGGGGGAGATAGGAAAACAGGACGGAACAAGGGGGAGGACGATGATGGGAAACAACATACCATCGGCCCGCATATTGCCATATGCTTGCGAGTGGGGTGCGAGCGCTTTCTTTGAGGCACGTCAAGCCCGACCCATACTGAATTCACTCATGTCTCCAAACTGTATATAATATAATCACTCTGCCCCCTGTACCCCCTCCAACACAACTGCCCCACAACAGCGGGGCAGTGGATTCCAAGCTGGGGGACCTCAGGTCGGGCTGGAGGGGCCTCAGGTCTAGCGAAAGCAACCTTGTCCAATGCACCCCTTCTGGCAACCTCCGACTGGACAGAAGGGACAGCACCCGCCAGCCCGCTCGCTTCAGTGTTGCGTCCCGCCCACCCGTCAGGGTCCGCCCGCCCGTGAATTCCTGCCCGCCCGCCCTCAGGGTTGCCACGGTCCGGCGGAACGGTCCTAAGAAGCGGTCCGCTGGCGAAGCGGTCCCCAGGAAGCCTGTTCACCGGCGAAGCGGTTCGGATGACACGGTTCGGGCGGACTGTTCCGCCAGCGGCGAACTGAAGCATATGTCGTTACGCGTGTGTGCTTCTTGATTATTCTCTTAGGTTGGGCATGTCCTCGTACAGTCGAATCCCACCAGCCCTTTGGGCGTGAGTGGTTTAGCGAGCTCTCTCTGTTCTCAACCCCCCATCTTCCCCTTCGGGGAGGGGTTTACCCCTCCCCCTACCCCCTCCCCCTGGACCTGGACAGGGAGTCCGGGGTGGTGGCACGGGGTTTTTTTTTCGACTCCTGGGAGGGCCAAAAAACGACGACCCTCACGAGGATTCTGGCCCCGACGGGGGGAGGGAGTTTGGCCCCTCTGCTCGTCTTTGAAGCAGAAATCATTGATTTTACTACGGTTTTGGCCCCATTTTGGCGTCCTGAGGGGGCCGCGCTCATCTTCCCTCATAGCAAAATCATTCATTAAGGTTTTGGGCGCAATTTGTTCTTTACAGGGGGCAGCTCTCCTTTGCGCTTCTGCGGAGGTCGCAAGAGGCCCCAAGATGGCCCCAAGAGGCTTCCAGGAGGCTCCCAAGAGGCCTCCCAGAGGCCCCCCAGAGGCCCCCAAGCGGTCCCAAGAGGCCCCCAAGAGCCTCTCCAGAGGCTCCCAAGAGGCCTCAAAAGGGCCCAAGAGGCCCCCAAGAGGCTCCCCAGAGGCCCCCAAAAGGCCCCCAAGAGGCCCCGAGAGGCTCCAAGACGCCCCAAAGAGACCCCACGAGGCCTCAAGAGGGCCTAAGAGGCCCCCAAGAGGCTCCCCAGAGGCCCCCAAAGAGGCCCCCAAGAGGCCCCGAGAGGCTCCAAGACGCCCCCAAGAGACCCCACGAGGAGCCCGAACGACTCACACCAGGACGGGGGGCCCGAACGACTCAAACCACGAAGAGCCCGAACGACTGCTACTGCTACTGCTACTGGTACTGCTACTGCTAGTGCTATGCCTCGTGCTGCTTCTCGTACTACCACTACCAGTACTCGTACTACTACCGCTACTACCACTACTACTTGTACGGGTATTACTACTCGTATTGTTACTGGTATTACGACGCTTCCTACTTCTGCTATATTCAGAACTACTACTACTACACCTCGTACCTGCTACTACTAGTATGGATACGACTACTACTACTACTACTACTACTACTACTACTACTACCACTACTACTACTACTACTACTACTACTACTACTCATACTCCTACTCCTCCTACTACGTCACATACGAATACTACTTCCACTACCACTCATACTACTACTACTACTACTACTATTACTACTACTACTACTACTACTACTACTACTACTACTACTACTACTACTACTACTACTACTACTACGACTACTACGACTACTACGACTACTACTACTGCTACTACTACTACTACTACTACTACTACTACTACTACTACTACTACTACTCCTACTCCTACTCATACTCCTACTCCTACTACTACTATTCGTACTACTACTGCAATATAACTACCACCACTACTACCACCACTACTACTCTAGCGAAGCGTGCCGACCGTGGGGTGCTCCAACCGTGTTTCCGCGTGCCCTCGCGCACATCCCCTCTGTCTTCTTCCTCCTGCCTCTTCTTCTATCTTCCTGCATCTATCTTGTTGAGGGAGCCCACGAGGAGGAAGAGGAGGAGGGAGAGAAGGCGACGGGGGCCAAGACAGACGGCGGTCCTCCTCGAGTCCTACACCTAACCGACTCAGACGACTCATATGACGGCGACTTCTCAGACGATGATGGCGGCGACGACGCCGACGACGACGGCGACCATGCTTACGATGACAACACCGACTTCGACGACGACGATTGAATGGACGACGGCGTCGACGATCCAGCGATCTTTCCTGTCCAGTTCTGCAGTGCGCACGCGGCACAAGTGACGACCCTGCTCAGGGTCGCAGCTCTGAGCTGCACCTGAAAGGCAGGTTCGCCCATCCAGTCGGGCGCGGGCATCAGGCGGCAGCTTAGGAGGGAGAGGTGGAAGAGGAGCAGAAGGGGAAACTCGCCTCCGAGATCGGCCCCCTCGAACAGATCTGAGGAATCACGGAACTCAGAGCTCGCGCTTCTGAGGATGTCGCAAGAGGCCCCAAGCTGGCCCCAAGAGGCCCCCAGGAGGCTCCCAAGAGGCCCCCAAGAGGCCCCCCAGAGGCCCCCAAAAGGCCCCAAGAGGCCCCCAAGAAGCCCCAAGACGCCCCAAGAGGCGCCCAAGAGGCCCCCAAGAGGCCCCCAAGAGGCCCCAAGAGCCTCCAAGAGGCCCCCAAGAGGCCCCACGAGGAGCCCGACCGACTCTCCCCAGGACGAGGGGCCCCAACGACTCACACCACGAGGAGCCTCAACGACTCACACACAAGGAGGGGCCCGAGCGACTCATACCAGGACGAGAGGCCCGACGACTCACACCACGAGGAGCCCGAACGACTCACTCGCAAGGAGGCGCCCGAACGACTCGCACCAGGACGAGGGGCCCGAACGACTCACGCCACGAGGAGCCCGAACGACTCACATACAAGGAGGGGCCCGAACGACGCACACCAGGACGAGGGGCCCGACCGACTCACACCACGAGGAGCCCGAACGACTCACACACAATGAGGGTCCCGAAGGACTCACACAAGGAAGGACGAGGGGCCCCAACGACTCACACCACGAGGAGCCGGAACGACTCACATATCTGCAACGCACAGGGAACGGAACTCTTGCATTATCTCTGGAGGCCCTCCCGTGGCACTGTAAACCTGCACGATTAGGGGAGGCCTTCTTCCTGCTTTGGTTTTTCCTTTCTTTGATGGGCAAGGGCGGGTGCAGTTCAGCCAGCGCGTTCCGTAACGCACGACGCGCCTACTGCGCACGAGCGCGGTAGACGAAGCATCGGAGGTTCGACTTCCAGGCCTGGCGAGGGCCCGATCGACCTCCAAAGAAAAAATCGCATCACCTCTCCCCCCCTTGGCATCGAGGGGACAGGTTCAAACTCTGTCCGTGCCTTCATGTTGTTTTGGGTACTTGTGTATGTGTGTGTGTGCGTGTGCGTGTGCGTGTGCGTGTGCGTGTGTGTGTGTGTGTGTGTGTGTGTGTGTGTGTGTGTGTGTGTGTGTGTGTGTGCGTGCGTGCGTGCGTGCGTGCGTGCGTGCGTGTGTGTGTGTGTGTGTGTGTTTTGCGTGTGTTTTGCACGTATGTGCGTGTATGTGTTTCAGGGACAGGGTGCCCTAATTTCGCAAGGGGGCGAGATCATGCAAAGAAAAGCTCGACAGTGGCGCGTGTCTGGGGCATCCCGCGGCGGCAACCGTGCCTGCATGTCCTCGGGCGTTAGCCGCAACAGCGCTGCTGCCACGAGGGCGGGGCCAATGGGGCAAGGAGTGAAACATGCATCACAACAACAAGTGGCGAGCCCGTAAGCGTGATGACCGATATAATCTAATTCAGGTTTCGGCCCCATTTAGGCCTTCGGTGGGGGCAGCGCTCCTCTACCTTCACAGCAAAATCATTGATTTAACAAAGGTTTTGGGCTCATTTTGTCCTTCTCAGGGGGCAGCGCTCACTCGCGCTTCTGAGGAGGTCGCAAGAGACACCAAGCTGGCCCCTAGAGACCCCCAGGAGGCTCCCGAGAGGCCTCCAAGAGGCCCCCAAGAGGCCCCCAAGAGGCCCCAAGAGCCCCCCAAGAAACCCCCAAGAGGCCCCCAAGAGGCCCCCAGACGCCCCAAGAGGCCCCCAAGAGGCCTCCAAGAGGCCCCCAAGAGGCCCCCAAGAGGCCTCAAGAGCCTCCAACGAGGCCCCCAAGAGGCCCCACGAGGAGCCCAAACGACTCACCCCAGGACGAGGGGCCCCAACGACTCACACCACGAGGAGCGCCCGAACGACTCACCCCAGGACGAGGGGCCCCAACGACTCACACCACGATTCGCCCGCACGACTCACACACAAGGAAGGGCCCGAGCGACTCACACCAGGACGAGCGGCCCGAACGACTCACACCACGAGGAGCCCGAACGACTCACACGCAAGGAGGCGCCCGCACGACTCACACCAGGACGAGGGGCCCGAACGACTCACACCACGAGGAGCCCGAACGACTCACACACAAGGAAGGGCCCGAACGACGCACACCAGGACGGGGGGCCAGAACGACTCACACCACGAGGAGCCCGAACGACTCACACACATTGAGGGGCCCGAAGGACTCACACAAGGAAGGACGAGGGGCCCCAACGACTCACACCACGAAGAGCCGGAACGACTCACATATCTGCAACGCACACAGACCGAACTCTCGCATTATCTCTGGAGGCTCTCCCGTGGCACTGTAAACCTGCCAGTTTAGGGGAGGCCTTCTTCCTGCTTTGGTTTTTTTCTTTCTTTGATGGGCAAGGGCGGGTGCAGTTCAGCCAGCACGTTCCGTAACGCACGACGCGCCTACTGCGCACGAGCGCGGTAGAGGAAGCATCGGAGGTTCGTCTTCCAGGCCTGGCGAGGGCCCGATCGACCTCCAAAAAAAAATCGCCTAACCTCTCACCCCCTTGGCAGCGAGGCGACAGGTTCCAACTCTGTCCGTGTCTTTATATTTCTTTGGTAATTGTGTATGTGTGTGTGCTTTGCGCGTGTGCTTTGCATGTATGTGCGTGTATGTGTTTGAGGGACAGGGTGCCCTAATCCCACCAGCCCTTTGGGCGTGAGTGGTTTAGAGAGCCCGCTCTGTCCTCAACCCCCCTTCTTCCCCTTCGGGGAGGGGTTTACCCCTCCCCCTACCCGCTCCCCCTGGGCCTGGAGAGGGCGTTCCGCGGGTCGTCAGGGGGGTCCATCTCGACTCCTGCGAGGGCTAAAAAACGACGACCCTCACGAGGATTCTGGCCCCGACGGGGGGACGGAGATAAGTCCCTCTCCTCTTCTTTGAAGCCAAAATCATTGATTTCACTACGGTTTTGGCCCCATTTTGGCCTCCTGAAGGGGGCCGCGCTCATCTTCCTTCATAGCAAAATCATTGATGTTACGAAGGTTTTGGGCTCATTTTGTCCTTCTCAGGGGGCAGCTCTCATTTGCGCTTCTGAGGAGGTCGCAAGAGGCCCCAAGATGGCCCCAAGAGGCCCCCAGGAAGCTCCCAAGAGGCCTCCCAGAGGCCACCAAGAGGCCCCCAAGCGGCCCCAAGAGGCCCCCAAGAGGCCCCCAAGAGGCCCCCAAGAGGCCTCAAGAGGCCCCAAGAGGCCCCCAAGAGGCTCCCCAGAGGCGCCCAAGAGGCCCCCAAGAGGCCCCAAGAGGCTCCAAGAGGCCCCCAAGAGGCCCCACCCCACGAGGAGCCCGAACGACTCACACCAGGACGAGGGGCCCGAACGACTCACACCACGAAGAGCCCGAACGACTCACACCAAGGAGGGGCCCGAACGACTCACACCAGGACGAGGCGCCCGAACGACTCACACCACGAGGAGCCCGAACGACTCACACCAGGACGAGGGCCCCGAACGACTCACACCACGAGGAGCCCGAACGACTCACACCACGAGGAGCCCGAACGACTCACGCCAGGACGAAGAGCCCGAACGACTCAAACCACGACGAAGAGCCCGAACGACTCACACCAGGAAGAAGGGCCCGAACGACTCACACCAGGACGAGAGGCCCGGAGATATGCGGGGGCAGGCGGAAACACGCCTGAAAAACACGACTGTCGGCATGCTTCGCAAGAGTTGCTGTTTTGAGGTGGGCTGGTGGGGATACGCGAAGCGTGAAGAATTTTGAAACAAATGAAACATAATCAAAACAAGCTCGAAATGGTGAATAATCGTCCCGAGACTATGTTGCACTATTTCCAAACCATCCTGTGTTGTTGGTTCCTCGTTTTGAAGAGACGGACCCCGCGTTCCCTCCTTCCTTTCCTCCTTCCTTCCTCCTCCCTCCTCCTCCTCCTCCTCCTCCTCCCCCTCCTCCCTCCTCACTGCGTTTCACCCACCCAGTACAAAGCTTCGTGGCCCCAAAGTGAATTCCACCGAAGGCCTCAGTGCCACCGCCCCATTTCGGCACACCCCTCACTCGTTTCGTGGCCCTATAGGGAGCAACGCCGAAGGCCCCAGCGCCACCGCCCGCATGCGTCACGCACACCCATTTCGCCACACCCCTCACTCGTTTCGTGGCCCCATACACGGAGCCCCAACGAAGGCCCCAATGCCACCGCCCGCATGCGTCACGCACACCCATTTCGGCACACCCCTCAGACGTTTCGTGGCCCAATACACGGAGCCCCACCGAAAGCGCCAATGCCACCGCCCGCATGCGTCACGCACACCCATTCCGGCACACCCCTCAGAAGTTCCGTGGTCCCACACGGAGCCCCACCGAAGGCTCCAGTGCCACCGCCCGCATGCGTCACGCACACCCATTTCGGCACACCCCTCACTCGTTTCGTGGCCCCATACACGGAGCCCCACCGAAAGCCCCAGTGCCACCGCCCGCATGCGTCACGCACACCCATTTCGGCACACCCCTCAAACGCTTCGTGGCCCTATAGGGAGCAACACCGAAGGCCCCAGTGCCACCGCCCGCATGCGTCACGCAAACCCATTTCGGCACACCCCTCAGACGTTTCGTGGTCCCATACACGGAGCCCCACCGAAAGCGCCAATGCCACCGCCCGCATGCGTCACGCACACCCATGTCGGCACACCCCTCACACGCTTCGTGGCCCCATACGGAGCGACACCGAAGGCCCCAGTGCCACCGCACGCGTGCGTCACGCACACCCATGTGGGCACACCCCTCACTCGTTTCGTGGCCCCATATGGAGCCCCACCGAAGGCCCCAGTGCCAACCGCCCGCATGCGTCACGCACACCCATTTCGCCACACCCCTCACTCGTTTCGTGGCCCCATACACGGAGCCCCACCGAAGGCCCCAATGCCACCGCCCGCATGCGTCACGCACACACATTTCGGCACACCCCTCAGACGTTTCGTGGCCCCATACACGGAGCCCCACCGAAGGCCCCAATGCCACCGCCCGCATGCGTCACGCACACCCATTTCGGCACACCCCTCAGAAGTTTCGTGGCCCCATACACGGAGCTCCACCGAAGGTCCCAGTGCCACCGCCCGCATGCGTCACGCACACCCATGTCGGCTCATCCCTCACAAGCTTGGTTGCCCCATACGGAGCTCCACCGGAGGCCCCAGTGCCACCGCCCGCATGCGTCACGCACACCCATGTCGGCACACCCCTCACACGTTTCGTGGCCCCACACACGGAGCCCCACCGAAAGCGCCAATGCCACTGCCCGCATGCGTCACGCACACCCATGTCGGCACACCCCTCACACGTTTCGTGGCCCCATACGGAGCCCCACCGAATGCTCCAGTGCTAACCGCCCGCATGCGTCACGCACGCCCATTCCGGCACACCCCTCACTCGCATGCGCCCACCGTTCCCATTTCGGCACACCCCTCAGACGTTTCGCGGCACCATAGGGAGCTCCACCGACGGTCCCAATGGCTGCGTTCGCTTGCGCCCACCGCACCTATTTCGACACACCTCTCACGCGTTTCGTGGTCCAATTGGGAATTCCACCGACGGCCCCAGTGGCTGCTTTCGCATGCGCCCGCTGGACAAATTTTGGCACACCCCTCACACGTTTCGTGGCCCTATAAGGAGCTCCTCCGAATACGGTGCATAAAAAGCGGTGCTCACAACTACAGATGGTTGGGTCCTTCGCCAGGCTAATTTTGATTACTCCTCCTGGAGAGGGACATGCCCGACTTCATTTTTCTCCGCTTCCGAACTCGGGATCCATCTTCCATCACCCTGCCACGCGGGAAACGGGCCCTGAGAGAAGCGGGTCCAAAACCATGGGGCTTTCCATTCGACTGGCTCTTCATCCCGAGCTGTATTTTTGTTGACGGACCGAAGATGCCGAGAACGGCGAAAACCAGACATTCTAGACCCCTTGTCTCCAGGACCCCCCTCCTTTCAGTGGCGATGCCACGGGTCCGTGCGAGTGTCGACACCGCGTCGGCTCCTGGCCGCGGGGATCGTTCAGACTTGAACTGACGACCTACCACACCACCCAAACCCGAAGGCCCGAATTTCGTTTGGGGGGGTACGGGTTCCGTATGCCTTTTTCAATGTTCCCCGACCCCCCCTCATTGCAAATGGAAGGCGAATTGAGGCCTTCGGGTTGGGCTGGGGTGGTTCGGTGGGTGGTGATGAGCGACCGGCCGCTTCTAGCACGCGCCAGCTCGTTCCACGTTCGGCCGATGCTGGGCCACGGGCGGCGTTCCGCCTCGAGCGCCCGCGCCTGGCCTTCCGCCGCGGGCCCGCACGACGCGGGCCTGCTGCCCGAAGCGCGAAGACGCGGCCGGCGGTGCACGGTTTCCCCCGGGGCCGTAGGCGACCCGAGGAGGAGGAGGAGGAGGAGGGAGGAGGAGGAGGAGGAGGAGGAGGATGAGGGAGGAGGAGCAGGAGGAGAAGGAGGTGGAGGGGGAGGGGGAGGAGGAGGAGGAGGAGGAGGAGGAGGAGGAGGAGGAGGAGGAGGAGGAGGAGGAGGAGGAGAAGGAGGAGGAGGAGGAAACCGGGTCGCCTAAGCCCTTCGGAGAGACCCTCCAGCCGGCCAGGGCCGAGCGGATTCGCCCTCCTCCGTCTCCCGCCAGCCTCCCGCCGGCCTCCCTCGACCCTTCCGCCAGCCTCCGCGGCTGCCGAGGTGTGCCGCTGGCTCGGCTCGCCGTATGGGGGAAGCGGGTCCCGACGGCAGCCGGCCCCGGGTTGTGCTGCCCCTCCCGTACTTGAGGGCCCCGTCCCAGAAGTACTTTCGAGCCCCCAGAGAAGCATCGAAACGGTCTCCACCCGACACGCTAGCGAGGCGTCGAATGAGTATCGCCTCCCAGGGCCCGACGCATGATCCTCCAGTTTCGGTGCTGTCTTGGCGCTCGGAATGACTTCTGGTGATCCAGGCTGAAGTAGGTTGGAGCATCATAGCCCCGAGGCAGACAAGGGTCAGCGCAGCCTCGATGCACTGGCCACCGCTCCATCCTCATCTACACCAGCTGCTACATGGATCTCGCTGCCACTCAAGCCACTTTCTCCTTGTTCGGACATACAGTGGTGATCGAAGCTCTTGACAACTCGGCCACCGTCGAGTACACGAAAGAGGAGTCAGCAGCCAAAGAAGTCACCTGCATGAGCGGGAAGAAGCTTTGGGACCGCCATTTTGCGGTCACCAGTGGCCGCCCGCAGACGGGCTGCGCCCCGAGAGATACCTGACCCTGAGCCGGCCCTCACCCAACCTTCTCCTCATGCCTCCCTCCGCGCCCGCCGCCACCTTAATTAGCTCCTTCTCTGCCGCCCTTCCTGGCCCTGAAGACGCTGACGGGACCACCGAATCCTTGAAGAGCCTTTCTCGCCTCTGCACCCTACCACGCGCCTCAGTGAGGACCAGGAGGGCGCCGCACCCAGCCAACTGGAGGAGGGGGGATTGCTGCTGAGGAGAAGGAGGAGGAGGAAGAGGAGGAGGAGGAGGAGGAGGAGAAGGAGAAGGAGGAGGAGGTGGATGTCATCGGGAGGCGGCGTGCAAGACCGTCGAAGCAAAATTTGTCCACCGCTGCGATCCTCTGCGCCCTTCTCGCCTCTGCACCCTACAGCGCGCCTCAGTGAGAATCACGAAGGCGCCGCGCCCAGCCAACTAGAAGGGGGGGAGGAAATGTACGAGCATAAACGAGAGGAAGAGGAGGAGGAGGAGGAGGAGGAGGAGGAGGAGGAGGAGGAGGAGGAGGAGGAGGAGGAGGAGGAGGAGGGGAGGAGGAGGAGGAGGAGGAGGAGGAGGAGGGAGGAGGAGGAGGAGAAGGAGGAGGGGAGGAGGAGGAGGAGGAGGAGGAGGAGGACCTGGGGGCGGCGGCGGCGGAGGGGCTCCTCCCGCAGCAGCCACTTTGGAAGGCCGCTCGGTTCGAGCAGAGTGCGCCGCGCTTGTCCCCGCGTCGGCTCCTTTCTTGTTTGGCTGGCCCACCGTAGGGCTCGTGAGGAGGGGGGGCGGAGCACGTGCACACCACAACACGACAGTCGAAGAAGGCACTGCCCAACCACCCGGCTGGGGCGGCTTGGGAGGCGGCGTGCAAGACCATCGAATTCCGATCGTTCATCCCTGTACTATTCTGCGCCGTTCTCGCCTCTGCACCCGACAACGAGCCTCAATGGGGAACAGGAGGGTGCCGCACCCAGCCAACTGGAGGGGGGGGATTGTTGAGGAGAAGGACAAGGATGATGATGATGATGATGATGATGATGATGATGATGATGATGATGATGATGATGATGATGATGATGATGATGATGATGATGATGATGATGATGATGATGATGATGATGATGGTGCTGCTGCTGCTGCTGATGCTGATGATGATGAGGAGGAGGAGGATTATGATGATGCTGCTGATGATGATGATGCTGATGCTGATGCTGATGATGATGAGGAGGAGAAGGATGATGCTGCTGATGATGACGATGACGATGGAGATGACGATGATGATGATGATAAGGAGGAGGAGGAGGAGGAGGCGGAGGAGGAGGGGAGGGAGGGAGAGGAGAGTGGGAGGAGGAGGAGGAGGAGGAGGAGGAGGAGGAGGAGAGGGGAGAAGGAGGGAGAGGAAGGAGGAGGAGGTGGAGGAGGAAGGGGAGGAGGAGGGGAGAAGGAAGGGGAGGAAGAGGAGGAGGAGGAGGAGGAGAAGGATGAGGAGGAGGAGCAGGAGCAGGAGCAGGAGGAGGAGGAGGAAATTGAGCATGGACCGACCGTCCTGGAAGTTTGATGGGCCTACCACGAGATATTCTTAGAAGACAGACACGTCCTAAGAACCTAACCATTCCGTTGTGTTAAAGCAAGACAGTCCAAGCCAGAGCTGTTCTAAGAACATTTCATTGAAACCACAAGCCGTTCTTAGAACATTGTTTGGTAGGCCTATAGGCACGCCAAGACGCTTCGCCACTGCTTCAGAAAGGGAAGGAGGAGGGGGAGCGTGGGTGCCTACTGTGCCAGCCACCAGTCACCAGCCGCAAAGGCGAGATCGAGACACCGGAACTCCTTCCAGAGCGTCTTCACTCGCTTTTGGCACGTCGCTGGCACGGCTGCATTGCGTCTGTGCCCCTGTCCCTTTGTCATTTCGGGGGGGGGGGGGGGGGGGCACTTGACGGGCTCTTTGGATAACTCGGGGCCTGTCCCCGCTCTTCTTCCGCCTCTCCTCGTCGTGCCTGCTGCCCTCCCGCTCCTCGCCACTCTTGCTCCTACTCCCATGTGCCCTCTCGGGTCGTCCCCCGTCCGTCGTTTTCCCTCTCCTCCAAGGGAAGCCCCCCCTCCTGGCTGGGCTGGTGTGCCACATGTTCAACACCGGCTCAGCCCTCGGGGGTTGAGCTGAGCGTGGCTGCGTTCGGCGAACCCTACAGCCATCAGGAATCAGGAATCGGGCGGAGGAGGAGGAGGAGGAGGAGGAGGAGAAGAAGAAGGAGGAGGGCCAGGAGCATGAGGAGGAGGAGGAGGAGGAGGAGGAGGGAGGAGGAGGAGGAGGAGGAGAGGAGGAGGAGGAGGAGGAGGAGGAGGAGGAGGAGGGGGAGGATGGGGAAGATGAGGAGGAGGAGGAGGAGGAGGAGGAGGAGGAGGAGGAGGAGGAGGCGGCGGCGGCGGCGGCGCAGGAGGAGGAGGCGGAGGCAGAACGGAGGCGGAGAGGAGGCGGAGGAGGGGGGGGGGCCAGCCGAGCAGACTGGGTCCGACGGGCGGACTCAGCCGACTCGCGCCGCGGACGACCAGGCGGCCGGCGGGCGGCCTGTGAAGTCGAACTGCGTGGAGGAGATCTCGCCTCGGGGGGGGATCAGAGTCTCATGCGCAGCTGGGTCCTAGACTCGGAGCCCTTTTCTCCCGTTCGCTCGTCGTCCGGCGTCCCCCCGCGGGCACTGGCCCGCGGGGCCCCGCCATGCACAGTGTCCCAGCCCCTCTGTGGGCTCTGGGCCCGTCTGGCCCAGAGGCCCTTATTTCTCGTTCGTTCGTTCGTCGTCGGTCCATTTCCCTGAGGATGAACTTCAGGCTGGTACCAGCGTGGCGGGGTCAGCGTCTTGATTTCCTTCTTGCCCAACCTCGCCACAGGGCGGGACTCGGAATTAGCTGCCGTCTCCCCCGAGGGACGCCTGGTATCCCCTTCCACCCGGGGACTCTGGGCAGAAGGGGGATTGGAGGAGAAGGAGGACGGGGAGGGCAAGGAGAAGGGGACGACGGGGGAGAAGTGAGCGTGCCTCGAGGAGAAACTCCATGGCGATGCTAGCGCTGAGCCAACAGTGCCCACAGAAACTAGCTTGGTGAGAGGAGGATGAGGGAGAGGGAAGGTGGGGGAGAAGGAGAAGGAGGAGGAGGAGGAGGACGGAGAAGGAGAGGGCGTAGGAGGCGGAAGCGACGGAGGAGGAGGAGGGAGAGGAGGAGGAGGAGGAGTAGGAGGAGGAGGAGGATCGATCGTGCCATTCTGTTTTTCTTGAACCCACATCTGTTGAAAATCTCGTAGGCGAGCTGGTCGGCCATGATATTCCAGGGACGTGCAAGGCGAAGCCCAGAGTACACAGCCCACTTGTGTGGTGCCAGGGTGAGAAGCGCAGATCGTTATATTTATAGGGCCCTCGGGGTTGACCTCGGAGGGCCCTGGGAGACACCAAAAACTTGGGGGAGCCACTTTAAAGAGGGTGGTGGTGGGGCCTGTGGACGGTGAGAGAAAAGCTGCGGAGCGAATAACTCACTTCTACTCTCGAATCCCATGCAGAGCAAACCCATCGATCGTGCCATTCTGTTTTTCTTGAACCCACATCTGTTGAAAATCTCGAAGGCGAGCTGGTCGGCCATGATATTCCAGGGACGTGCAAGGCGAAGCCCAGAGTACACAGCCCGAAATTCGCAAACTCCGTATGCGGTTCACGATCACGAAGCATGTCTGAGTCTTTCGCTCACCCATGGCACCACTGGAAAATAAGATTGCCTTGATTCCTGCAACAGCTTGGTGAAACCGGAGTCGAGAAAGAGGCCGGCCAAGACGGATGCAAACCGAGGAGGGTATGCAGCAGCTCGTTTTGTCCAGCGGACCCCTGTGGGGTCTGGTCCCGATAGCACGATATGAGGTTTCGCCGAGAAGATACAGGGTTGACAACCAAAACTGGGGCACTTGTGCAACATCTTGTACATGTTCTCCACACCCCAGGACCACAACGTCGTAGGTTTTTTCCACCGCGCTCCGAAACCACAGAGGTGAGTCGTGAGCGACTGCTGTTTGGCAAGATTACGAAGACTGCGAAACTCGACAGTATGCCAGATCAGACTTGTCTGAGGATTCTCGATCACCCAAGGAACTCCACACTTCACAGCGAACTTGCAGAGCTGGGCCGTCAGCTGCATGAAAAAAGTACCTGCTGCGATCTGGGCCTGCTCCGACGGAGTGTTCGTCGGAAGGCCCTCGATGAATTCACGACTTCTGATCATTGGCCTCCGGGCGTTGCTGTACGTGGTGCACGGCGGTGCCAGGAGGATGCCCAAACAGCGAGGATGAGCCAGAAGCCGTCGGATGCGTCGCTGCACTGGGCGGCGGGTGACGTCCCCTGCGGCTCCCTGCAGGACGTCAAAGGGGAAGGCCTCCACCCCGCGGCGCCTAGCGGCCTTGGAGAAAGCCCCGCAGCCACTGAACACCTCGATCATGAAGAACCCACGCCTCTGATGCTTCTGACGTGGCCGCAGGCTCGAGCGATAGCCGCCTCCAGCTCGCTGGCGCTCCTGTTGCAGTAGGCCTTGGACTCCTGGTCGAGCCCATTGTAGACTTCCTGCACGAGCGCCCGCTTCTCGTAGCGGCGCACCGACGCTCCCGTCCGCCAGCGCCCTCGACGTTGCACCTCGGCGAGGTCCAGCCTGTTGGTCAGCCTGTCCAGGCTGGCGCCCGAGTGCCGGCCCATGTAGAGGACCGGCTTCAGGCTGCTGATGCCCGCGGGGATGCAGGCGGTGAGGAAGCTGGCGTTCAACTCCTTGAGTGTGAAGTCCCACAGGGGCCCCCGCTGGGGCCGACTCGCTGCGTACTTGGTCAGGGCATCGGAGAGCCAGGCCCGGTTGATGATCAGACTTTCGTCTACGGCCCCGACCTTGCTGGGCATCCCCTTCTCGGCGGGATGCAAGAGAATCGCAGCTCGCTCCATGTGTTGTTGTGTATTCCCTCGTAGGATCTGGCTGGTCTGGAGGTCGAGGCACTCGCCCGGCCGCATGTATGTGTCGACCATGAGAAGCCAGCAGAGCGCCATCCCCAGGCCGTTGACCCGGAGGAGCCCTATCGCGATGGCGGTCACCACCTCCCAGGGCAAGGGCCGCCGAGTGCGGCGTGGCACCAGTCGGCGCCAGCCGCGCAGGGCCCTGGTCGCCCGCGGCAAGGTCATCATGCCCTTGGCGTTGTAGCTCGGCACTACGTACTGGATGGCCGCGACGAGCTTCTCCCCCGTTGACGGGGCCTTTCCCTCCAGGAAAAGTCTGTCGAAGTAGATCACGATCTGCGCGTCCAGGATGGCGGGATGCACACTCAAGTCCTGCATCTGCTGCCGCTCCTGAAAATCGTGAAGTAGTCGTTGATACTGATCTCGTGTCTTCTGCGTCAGCGAGGCCTCCTCGGTGATGCCTGGTCCCCTCGTCGTGTCCCGGAGCGGCCCATGAACGTCCTGCCGACGTGCAGCACGACGCTCCCGAAGCTGCCGCTCCTTGTCGAGGCTCGCACTCTTGGCCTCCAGCAAGCCCAGGATGGGATGCCCAGGAGGAGGCTGGTTGGCACGACGGAGGCTCTCCATGTCTGGCTCGGTCTTCTGCCGCTTGTCCGTCAGTGGATAGCCCGACCTCAACGGCACACGAGAGAGCGCCTGCACCACGTGGGAGGTCGTCGGTGCGGTCCGCCGGTGGCTGGGGTGGCCCACTCGGTAGTCGCGTAGCTGGCGCCGATGGCTCTCTCTTGCGGGATGGTCCATCGGCTGGGTTTAACTCAGAGGGTAGCCATCTACATACAAATCTCGATTTGGTAGCTAGAGCCCACGCTGCTGCCTTACGATGAAGCATGAGTAAACGAGGATCTCGACACCGACCTTTCGAGAGCGAGAGGATGAGCCCCAAGTTGTCTCCCAACATCAGCCACGACTTTCCCCAGTCTCCAGGATCCCGAACCGCTTGACGGATAGATCCCAAGAAGCCCCGCATTTCAGTAACATGAATTGGTTCACGAGTAAACACCGGTTGATATCTTTCCAGTGTCCACCGAGTTGACTCCACAAGCTGGGGGGGGACGTCGGGGAATTCTCGGTTTAGATACACATCACTGTAATCGATCTCCTTGTTTGACGTATCTTCCATATCTGTTTGTTTGTCATAAGATTTACCCAGAGCGTGACCACGGGGATTTGCACGGGCGGGATCGTCTTCATTCTTATACCTCCAGCGCTCGTGCCACTTCCCCACCTGCTGTACACCCCCCACCGTCCAGGCCCCCCTCACCGTGGCATGCCCAGACTCACACGCATCGTAGGCCAACACATCCGAGGACCAGTGAGGATCCAAGTCCCTGGACGCAAAGATTAAAAGGCCCTGGATGGTTCTGAGCTCCTGGAGGACACTTTTCCACAGGCTCCGGGGCTTGGTAAATTCACCCCTGGAAAAATCGTAGCTGGCGCGCAACGTGCTAAGCAGCTCTCGGCGAATGAGAGCCACAAAAGTGAAATGGCCAATCAGTCGCTCAAGCTGGCGACTGCTCAGAGGAGGCTGCCTGCGCCGGATCCACTCCAGCGCCTGCCACAACCGCCAGTAGCGCTTCGCAGACACCTGCACACGCCCTGGACAGCCGGTCTGCTCGACGCCCAGCATCTCCATGCTCGCCGCTGCGTCGGACTCGTCATGAGTGGCGTAGCCCGCCTGCTGCAGCGCGACGCAGGCAGCCTCACGGAGTCGTGTCACCTCCGCTTGGTCGAACCCCTCGATCAGCACGTTATCCACATACACAGTGTGCACCGCCCCGTCCTCGACTCGAGGTGGAGGTCGAAAGTCGACCGCTCGGCGCCGCGGCCCCAGCTCGGGAACTCCATCGAGAACATGCTCGTGGATCCGCTGCACCATGAAGAGGGCCCACTTCCACCCCATCGGAACCACGTTCATCAGGGGGTACAGGACCTGGTCGCCCCGCGCGGCCTGGCCGTCCAGCTCGGCAACGCCCAGCTCCGAGGCCCGCACGTGGTCGAGGCCGAAGTAGGGCTGCAGCCAGCACGGCAATTGGTGCTGGTAAAAGGCGTTCTGAACGTCACCCCCTGCGTACCACATCTGTTGGTGCGCCGAGACCTCGACCTCCCCGAAGCTGCTGCCCGAGAAGAGGTGGACCTTCGGCGCGGCTCGAAAGTGTTGGTTACTCCGTCTGCAATCGATCACGATCCGAATGCTAGAGTCCTTCTTCTTCACAAAGAAGACCTTGACGGCTTCCTTCCGACGGCGGCTCAGGCGGAAGATCCCCCGAGCAAGGCCATCCTTCACGAAGCCGATGTAGGCGTCGCGATTATCCTTCAAAACTGTGTCGCCGTACAATGTCGGCAGGCCCTCGACCTGCCGTACCTGCGCCACCTCCTGCGGCTGCCGCAGCCACACATCTCGCTGGCCCTCTGTCATGTACCGGAGCAGGTCCGGTGGCGCGTTCGTCGGCAGCGGGACCGGGCGGTTGCCCCTCTTGGGCCAGCTCACCGACTCGCGCGAGTAGGGCCGAACTGGTGAGACCTCATCGCCATCCAAGTACGACGAGGGCGTGCTCCCGAGAAGCTCATGAAAGGCTTCCTGCGGACTGTTCGAATTCACCGGCTCGGGGGCATGAGCCGCGTGAAGCGCCCGCACGTCACTGTAGACCAGGGCGGAGGGGCCGGTCAGCTCCCCGACGGACTCCACCTCGGGCGTGTCAAAACCTGCCAGGCGATTGATGGCTCGAATCGTCTCGGCGGTCCTCTCTTGGACCTTGAGCCGTCGCCGAACACGTTGCTCCGTGCCCCGCGACAGCGCAGTGCAGCCACCAGTGTAACACTCCTGCCGAGGACAGGCCAGAGGAAGAAGGCCATCTCCTGCACCAGCAGCAGCATCACGACGGTGAATTGACCCCTTGACTTTCGCACCACGGCCGGGGTCCTCCGTGGTGCGCCCCTCTCTCAGGGGTGCTCCTGATCCTTCTTGCCGCCACCCTTGGAGACCTTCTTGGCCGCCGCGGACTCCTCTCGAGCCTTGCGGCGCTGCTTCATCACCTCCGTCTCCTTGCTCTTTTTGTCGGTCGCATAGTGTGCAAGCCCAGGGTTGAGCGCGACCCCGCGGCGCAGGCCGCCTGTGGGGTCACGCCCAACGTAGTGCTCCAGGCCCTCCAGCTGCAGGGTCCCGTTGGTCTCCTCCACCAGCTGGTACAACCGCGCCAGCACCTCAACACTGGCCAGGTTGCCGCCATCGCACTGGTCATAGCACACCGAGAGATCCAACGCCAGACCCACGAGGTCGTGGATGAGATAGGCGGTGGAGTCGATGGCGATCTTCTGCTCCGTGGCCCACTTGGTCTGGCGGGCGTCGAACGTGCCGCCGTGGTCACGGACGTACTTGAAGAGCCACAGCGCCGACCTCTCGCCCTCAAGGGGGAAGTCCTCCATCGGCTCTGTGCTCATCTTGCTGACGGCATTTGCAAAGTCACACCAGCGACGCCCGCCTGGATCGTAGGAGACGGGGGCGAGCACTCGGGCGTCTCCGCCGTCGGCAGCCGCACCTCCTTCCACCACTTTGCTCAAGTAGTCGGGTCGGCACGCGGCGATCACTTCACCATTTGGCATACGGTGGAGCGCCAGCTCGCCCATCACCTTGTCTCCCGTCTCGAGCTCCACAGGGTCTCCACGGCGCACGGAACCGATCGTGACAAGGGACACCCAGCGGCCTCCCTCATTCACCAGCTCCGCATCCGCGTCGAGGACCTCGGGAGTGCGGGTGCCTCCCACGAGGAGGTCGCCGCCCTCGGGGGGCTCAAGAGGCGGCGGCAGAGCCGGCAGCGGACGCCCACGCGCACGCCGGTAGATGCCCTCGTGCCACTCCAACGGCTGCCTCTGCCCCATGGCGTCGGTGTACGCCGTCGGGCCCACGACCTCCCCGCCCTCGGACACGGCGAGCTGGTGCCCCTCATTGATCAGCTCGAGGAGCCGCTGCTCGTCCGGGTAGTCGCGGAACCTGTAGGTCTTGCCTCTGAGGAAGAACGGGAGGGTGCCGTCGGCCGGCAGGATGGCCGCGCGGCACGGACCCGAGTCGGGATCCCCAGCAATCACGTTCTCTATGTACATGTCTCCATCGGGGGTGTACACCACCCAGTGCTGAGCGTCAACCTGAAACAAAATTTGACGCTCATGCCACACGTCATCCTCCGTGTAGAACACGGCCACATAGCTCCCCACGAGGAGCTCATTGCAGAACTCCTCCTCCACGGCGGCGTGCCCTGTCTCCAGGAGCAGGGCGGCCAGGCCCTGCCAGCGCGGCACGCCCGGGGGAGCCGAGGCCATCGGACGCGACTCCCGCAGGGGAGCTCGGCGGCGCCTGGGCTCGGTCGCCATCTCGTCGTCGACAGGCGCAGAGACGGCCTCCAAGCACCAGGACGATGTGGCCCACCGCGCCTCCCGCAAGGTGCCACACGCCCTCCCTCACGTCCTTGTCCGCCTCGGGTGGACACTCCGGCAACTGTGGGCACGAGCAGGTGCAGGCTGGCGCCTGTGGGCAGCTCACGCCCTCTGGCGGACCACTCCAGTTGGTCAGGGCCTCACCAGCGGCTGCCGCCGCCGCGGCGGCCAGGCTGGCCGCGTCCGCGGCGGAGTAGGCGGCCTGGGCGGCCGCCTCAGCACCTGCGTGGCCCGCCCCCTGCCAGAGCCCGGCCTGCTGCAGGAAGGTCTGATACACCAGGTCGGCGTGCCTGAGCAGCACTGCGCCCACCACGCCGGCTGCGGCGTGTCGCGGACGCAGCGCCAGGGCCATGCACTGCCCGGGCCCCAGGAAGCCCCCCTCCTGTAGGAGAGAAAAGCTGCGGAGCGAATAACTCACTTCTACTCTCGAATCCCATGCAGAGCAAACCCAGGAGATCGTCAACGTCGTCGTCGTCATCGCCGTCGTCGTCGGAGGAGGTCGAAGGAGGGGGTCGGAGGATGAGGGGGAGAAAAGGGAGGAGCAGGAGGAGGACACCCGGTAACGTCTGGCCGCCCCCCCGCCACCGATCGCCCTTGTGCCCATCCAGCGAGTGCATGCACGTCCCCGTGGCCACCTCGGCGCGCGCTCGGCGTGGCCTGGCCGCGCAGGAGGCCAGCACCAACATGGGCGTGGCTCCCGCTGCTGCTCCCTCCCCGTCCCTCTGCCTCTGCATCTCCTCCTCCTCCTCCTCCTCCTCCTCCTCCTCCTCCTCCTCTTCCTCCTCTTCCTATCCGACTGGCGAGGAGGGTTTCATCCAGAAGAGGGCTTCAGGATGCTCTTCGGCCCTCTGGCGGGGTGTTCAGCGCGGGTTTGGGGAGGCACTGGGTCCTAATTATCCTCCTGCTCTCTCATCTCTCTGCCTCCTCCTCCTCCTCCTCCTCCTCCTCCTCCTCCTCCTCCTCCTCTTCCTCCTGCCCCTCCTCTTCCTCCTCCTCCTAACTCATTTTTCTCTCCTGTTCCCTTCTCCTTTTTCCTCCTCGTCCTTCTTCTCTTCCCTCTCCCTCGAATTCCCACTCTCCCGCTCCTCCCCGTCATGTTGCTGTAGCTGCTGCTGGACATAATCCTGAGGCTACAACTGCTCCATGTCTCGTGCTTGTCCCTTCTCCGTCTCCTCTTCCTCCTGCATCTCCTCCTGCTCCTCGTACGCTGGAGACCGTTCGAATCATATACGAATCTTTTTAAATTCGCGATAACGTTGGTGACCAGCCCCCCCCCCCTTCCCCCCTGGTCACGTCACGATTCGCGCCGGCGTCAGTTGTGACGTGACAGGCCTCCTCGCCCCCCTCCGCCACCTCCCCCTCCAACCACCCTGGTTCTCGGCAATAGGAACGGGGAAATCAAAGGTACCGATACCGCTACTCCCCAGAACTCTCCCGGGGTGCGTTCTGACAAAGATTTCGAGGCGAATCCAGCGGTGGCGACGAGGGCCTCCCAGAAGGCCCAAAAAGCGGGAAACGGGCGAAGGATAGCGGCATGGGCACTTTGTCCTTCTCCGAAGAAGGACGGTCTCCTGGATCCCGGCACCATCAGACAATCACTGCCGAAGCAGAGTTCTTGCGAGAGAGGGGGCTGCCAGCGCCCAGGGGGACAGCCTGGGGAGGCTGGGGCGGTCGCTCCTTGGTGGATCGTCTGCTCGCTTATAGTGCACGCGTAAGTCCTCTGACCCCTCTCCTCCACCCACCAACTCTAGCCTCCCTCCTCCTCATCCTCCCTCCTGCCCCCTACCTCCTCCACCCTCCTCCTTCACCTCCACCTCGCCAACGCCCATCTTCACCTTCTCTTCTTCTCCCCGTCTCCTTCTGCGCCAGTGGCGGGGCACATCGACGCTGCCGCGGCGGAGTTGCGCAAAAGGCGGTCTAGGCCCCGCGCGTCCCACACCCTAGCGGTATTGTCGAAGGACCCGGTGAGTATCTGAGCGGGGCCGCGGAGATCCCCGGAGAGAGAAGGATGGAGGGGGAGGAGGAGGAGGAGGAGGAGGAGGAGGAGGAGGAGGAGGAGGAGGAGGAGTGAGGGAGGAGTTTAGATCCGAATTTGGGCGCGTGTTCACTTTTTTTCTGGGGCCTCTCGGGGCGCCCTTGTCGCTGCCGCGGCAGGATCCGCCTCGAGGTTCTCGTCAGAGCGTGCTCTGGGACAGATCTAGGGGCATATGGATGTTTTCGGTTTGTTCTCTACGCGTCGTGTGGGCCTCTTCGAAGTCCTGGCGGCATCCGCAGGCAGTCGGGCGTGTCTGCTTCCCTCTGGCGTTTCCAAGCGATCTGGGGTACCTAGACGATTCCGAATATTAAAACAGACCCGGCTGTTCTCGGATGTTCCCTCAGGCTAGCTCAACTACATAGAAGCCTTCTGGGGTTCCAGAGATGTTTCAAATGTTTCCGATGCTGTCGGACGTGTTCGGAGGTTTCAAGTTTTCGGGTTTTCCTGAGCTGGGTATAATTAGTCGCGGCAGCGGAGCAAAGGAGAGGGGGGAGGTAAGAGGAATGGGGGAAGCAGAAGGAGAAACAGGATGAGAAGGAGTCGGCAGAAGAGGCAGGAAGGATTAGGAGGACGAAAATAAAGGGTGATAAAGGGGAGAAAGGAGGATAGAGGAGGCATGCGCAGCGAGGAAATGCAGGACGAAGGAGGAGGAGGAGAAATAAGGACAATGACGGAGGAGGGAGGAGGGAGACGGATGAGAAGGAGAAGGAGGAGAGAGGACAAATGATAATGCGGTTAGATGCCATGGCAGGGAGTACACAAGGATGAGGACAACGCCGGTGAGGGCTAAGACGGAATGAGTAAGGAGGAGGGGGGTAAGCGAGGAGAAGGCAGAACAAGGAGGGAGGACAAGCCGAAGGGCGACGTGATAAGGAGTAATGTGGGCACGAGCATTCAGAGGGATGGGGAAAGATAAGAGACGAGGAGCATGAGAAGGAGGCGGTGAAGGACGACGAGGAGGGAGGTGGTGGGACGGTAGCACGAGCGCGGACGTTGTGCTCTGTCGGGAAGGCCTCCTTCAGCGGCACTGCACCGATGGTGAGCAAACCTGTGAAGCCCAGCACCGAGCATGGAAGTATCCATATGGACAGGGCCTGGGCAGGGACACTGTGATTAGTAATAGGAGGACCCCTCACCCTTTCGGAGGGGACCTAAGTCAGGAGGGCCAACAGCAGTAGGGATAGGGGATCTATTCTCGCTGATGGACCGTGAAAAAACATCCGGCACTGTTATACAGGAGCTGCTGTACCTGGTGCGAAGGGCGAAGACAGGGACCTCAGTGAGGATACGTCTTCATCGTGCTACTAGGGTTCGGGGTGCTCGTACACCTCAGTGAGGCTACTACCTGGCCCCTCTTCTGCCTGCCCGCCCGCCCCGCCGGCCCTGGCCTCCCGCCTGGGCATTCGTCGTCGTCTGCCTGCTTCTCCCCTCCTCGTCCCCTTCCGCCGGGCAGCACAGCCAGCCCGGGATCAGCGTGGCGCATTGACACACGGAGGTGCCCCTTCCTCGAGGCGCCGAAGCCACCAGCGCCGTGCAGCTCCCGAGGCACTCCCGGGGAGGCCACACGGCCCCTCCAGGCGCGGGCCCGGGTCACGGTCCCTGTTGCCCGAGGAGGCCGGGGCAAGCCGCAGGGCGCCGGGGGCATTTGAAGGCTGTGGCAGCCGACGCCTGCTCGGAAGAGGCCCCGTGGCGCCGAGAGAGGGAGCGAGCACGCGGCCCCGCCGGGGGCGGCGGAGGCAGGCCCGGGGGCGACGCGAGGCCAGGGATAAGGGGGAGGTGCAGAGGCAGCAGGCACAAGCTCTCGGCATCGCTCGGACGCTCCTTCCCCGTGCATTTGCTTGTCGGCGTCGTGCGCGCGTGTTTCTTCGCAAGGCCCAGCAGGCTCCTCGCTGGCCCCTGCCGAGGAACAAGAACAAGGCATGCGGCGTCCGACCGCTCGGATCAGCGACGCCGCGCGCGGCGCCCCACGCCTCGTCGGGGGCCCTGGCGCCGTCTCGGCCGCCGCGTGTGGCGCGCGGCGCGGGACGTGGCGGGGCCCGGCACCAGCCCCACAGCCCGCGCGCCGCAGAGCCTCCCCCGCCTGCTCAGCACAGTCAACCCGTATCGGAAGGATGCGCGGTACGGATGTGCAAAAGACCTTGGAGGCCCCACGCAGGCCACGTCTTGACGGAACTCAAATCCCTTAGGACCCCGCCCAAGCGCCGAGGTACCACCCTGGGGGCCGAGGAGGGAGAAGGAGGGGCAGGACAGAGGGAGGACTGCGGGAGGGATAAGAGATGAGGAGGACGAGGGAAGTGGATGAGGACCGAAACAGCATGGAGAAAAAGAGAAAAAGAAAGAGACAGAGATAATGCAAGGAGGGCGGGAGGAGGTACGGAATGACGAGGTGGATGAGAAGGCGAGGACTGGAATTCAGAGCGCTGGGAAGCTAGAAATAGTTCACCCAGTAGCACCTGAGCGCCGCACCAATGACATCTCGTTCTTACCTTCCTCCGCCTCCTCATCACCATCCTCTCTCTGCGCCTCCACAACCTCCTCTGCCTCATCCGTCGCCTGTATACGGGATGAGGATGAGGAAGGGGATGTGCGGTGAAGGCATGGAGGAGCAGGTGAAGGAGAGCGAGAGGGAAAATGGAAGGCAGAGGGCAGAGGGAGCATGAGGACAGCAGCAGGAGACGAGAGAACCCGCGGAGGACATGCGGGAAGAAGAGTGAGAGGACAGAGATGACCAGGATGTCAATCATGAGAGGGAGGGGGAGGGAGGGAGGGAAGCCAAGAATGAAGGAGACGGGATGCAAACATATGAAATGTAGATCACTGCCGCTGGCGGGGCTTTCCTTGTCTCCGTCCGTGCTGAAATTAAGGGAGACGATCTCTGCTGTGTGTCCTTCCAGGGATGCGACCTGGCGAGTCTCCCAGAAGCTGGAGGACGAGGATCATGAGGAAAATCAAAAAGCGGGGAAGGAGGATACGACCAGCACAGCTCAGATGATGACAAGGAGGATGAGGGGGCGAGGGAGAAAACACAGGGCGAGGCGGGATGAGGATCAGGAGGATACTTAGAAACAGACCAAGCAGAGATGGTGAGGACACTGACGATAGTGATGGGAATAACTGAGGAAGGGTTGCGCAATGACACGAACGAAGGAGTATAATGGTCAGGAAGAGGAGGGGCATGAGGATAATTACACCAGAGAAAAACCCAATCCGTGGATGTTTTGATCGATAAAGAGATCGACCAAGAACCCGGGAACCTGGAACCCACCGACATCGGCCAGGAACCAATAATCAAGAACCCTGGAACCCGGAACCGGGAACCCAGCCGGCCACCAAAATCGGCGGGACACTTTCGCCAAATTTTTCAGTTTTCCGCTAGGACGCCTTCAGTGCAAGCGCTGATTGGGGAATGATAAGGGGAGGATTGGGGGTTGATGAGGGTGGAGGAGAACAAACGGCCACCAGCACCCAGTCGGAGGCATAGCCTCCTAGCGTGGCACGCGCAACCAGCAGCAAGATGCGCAAACCGTCAGGACTGCATCTGTCCTCGGCATCATCCCCCCTCCTCGTCTCTCATCCAGCGTCCCTTCTCCCTCGCCCTTCTGCTCCATCCTGGCCAATGCCCAGCTCTTCCACCTCCAGTTCCTCGTCGTCTTCGTGCTGCTCACGCAGCTCCTGCTCCTCCAACAATCGGGCTGCTCCTGCGGTTTCCGCTCCTCCTGCGTCCTGCGTCCTCCCTGCCCCCTTCCTCCTCCTTATCCTCTGCCTCCTCCTCCTCCCGCGCGCTCTCCACTCGCCCGCCTCCCTCATCACAACCCGGCGTCGTAAGAGGCGCAATCTGTCAGGACGCACTCCCCTTTCCCCGTTTTCATCCCTCCACCATTCTCTCTCGTCGAAAACCCTCCCTCTTCCAATCTGCACCCTCCATGCTAATTTCTCCTCCTCCTGCTTCTCCTCCGCCTCCCCCTCCTCCTCCTCCCTCCTCCACCTTGTACTTCCCCTCCTTCTCCTCCTTTTCATCGCCCGTCTCATCATCGTCCACCTATCTCGTCCTCTTCACTTTCTGTTCCTTGTGCTCCTCCTTCTCCTAACCCTGCCTTTAGTTGTCATGGTCAACCTTGTGTGTTCTCGTGCTCCTCCGCTTCCTGCTGATGTTTCACCCCCTGCTCCTGCTCCTGCTCCTGCTCCTGCTCCTCATCCTCGTGCTCCCCGTCTGCTGCGCGCGCCATGCCGTCCCTCGAGGACGGCACCCCAAGCCAGAAGCCTGCACATGCACGAGCGCAAAAAGCCAGCTCACCATCCGCCATCATCGTGGAGATCGTGCCCGAGGATCTTTCGGAATCGCTGGAATCGTTACGTATCCTGGATCGCTCCCTCTGGGTCGCGCTCTCTCTCTCTCTCTCTCTCTCTTTCTCGATCTGAATATATATATATATATGTGTATGTATATATACACACATATACATATAGATACATAGACAGATCGATATATCGATACTGCGCGCGCTGGCTTCCCTGGCATTGTCGGCCAAGGCATATGAGATCGGACTCACCCCGGGTCGTGCTCACAATTCTGGTCCGAGGCGACCGCCGTCTCGCGCCACGAATCCAGAGGAACGATCCGATCAGTTTCTAAGCAGCAGGTTCTCTTTCTGTCTCTCTGTCTCTCTCTCTCTCTCTGGATCCTTCGCCACCTCTCTCTGGATCGATGTCCCGCCCGTCCAGTGCCGACCAGCTGCCCCGAGTCGACGTCCCACAGCTTCGCGGTGTTGTCCATGCTGCCAGTGGCGACCAGCGTGCCCTGCAGGGAGAAGGCCACGCACACGATCTCCGTCTGGTGCCCCTCTGAGGCATGGGGGTGGGAGGGGGATGAGGAAGGGCCTGCAGTCGAGCACTTTTGAACAGCGTCGCCGCAGCGGCCTCGGCGACACGTTATGCCCTGCAAGCGGAGAGCGTGCAGCTCCGCTCCGCGGGGCGGAAGGCTCGGAGAGGCTCGGGACAGTGGCGCTTGCAAATGGGGACGTGGATGGCGCGTCGCGTCGAAGAGTGGTGGCCCAGAACTGGCGGAGCGACGCGCTATCCAAAAGTTCCCGACCGTGAGGGGGAGAAGAAGGAGAAGGATGATGATGGGGATGAGGACGAAGGGAGAGGAGGAGGAGGAGGAGGAGGAGGAGGAGGAGGAGGAGGAGGAGGAGGAACAGACGCATAAGTCCGGCAGCTCGGAAGAAACGACGTGGGGCGAGAAGCCGCTCCTGGGGCTGGGTGTCCAGAGCTCTGGAGGCCCACGCCATGCGAAAAGCCACGACGTCGGAGGCCGACTGACACTGAGTAGGAAGAGGAGGAGGAGAAGGAGGAGGAGGAGGAGGAGCAGGAGGAAGGGAAAGGAGGCGGAGGAGGAGGAGGAGGAGGAGGAGGAGGAGGAGGAGAAAGAAGGACGAGGAGGAGGAAGGGAACGGAGGCGGAGGCGGAGGAGGAGCAACAAGGGCTTCGAGCAGACTCTGGAGGAGCTCGGCGCTGTTCGGGAGAAACCCCGAGGCGGTGTGATCTTCTCGGCGGTTTCCGGATGCTCGTGTTCCCGAAGGAGCACGGGCGGCGGGAGATGGCTGGGCCGGAGGCGGGGGAAGCTGGAAGGCGGACGGGAGATGGAAAGGGGATCTTACGGTAGGTTCGTGCGGCGTCGGCGTGCGCAGAGGTTTTTGAAACCGCGCCCATCGTTCATTCTTGAATCGATCGCGACCCCGATCGTGCGAGGTAAATCCGGTCGGGTTCCAGTGGCGTTACTGTGTTAACCGGTGCTTCCGCGTCGCAGAATTCAACCTTGAACGCCTTCGCCGGCGTCGCGGGCGCGCCAACGCCGCACGAACCTACCGTGTTTGGACGTGGGTCAGGGCCGAGCGCCAACTCCCACAACGCTCGGCGCAAGAGGCGAGCGGGGACCGAAGGAGGGCTGGAGAAGACGACAAAAGCGAGGGCCACGGAGGGCGCACGGCAGAGGCACAGACGGCCGAGCGAGCCACCGAGGCCCAGGGGGGGAGGGCGGGGGTCCCGGGGGAGCGGGAGACGGATGCGGGGCCAGCGGAGCAGGAGAGAGAAGGCAAGAAGGAAGGGCAGCAAGGCGGAGGATGGGGTGGAGGAAATTCCCTGGACCAGCGAGCTAAAGCCATGCTAGAATCGCCAGTCAGAGGTTCAGAGTTACTAGTTGTATGTTGCACATTCGCGCGCGCGAGGAGGGACCCCTGAGGGTCCCCAGAGAAAAAGTACCCTGGTCATGTCGGAGCTGAGATGCCAGAACTCCTGGGAGCGGCCTTCAGGACACCCGAGGACAGCCCCAGGATCGCCCCTCAGGAGCTCCAAGAGGTCCCAAGAGAGGATAATCATGGATGGCAGGCCCCAAGACGGTTCCAAGACAGCACCAAGAGGCCCCAAGATAGCCTCAAGGTGGCCCTTAAAGGTCCAAGACAGCCCTCAAGTGGCCACTACAAGTTCCCGAAGAAGACAGCATCATTTGAGAACATGTTTTTCAATGGTTGTGGCGTTCTCACACTTGCGCTTCCGATGGGCCTCTTGAGCCTCAAAATGGCTCCAAGATCGCCTGAGATCGTCCCAGGTAGAGCCCAGAAGGGCTCCACAAGCGCTCCGAAGATCCCCAACAGGGTCTCATGAGGGCTGCAAGAAGGCTGCAGCATCCTCCAGACCGCCACAGGAGCGCTCCAAGATGGCCCGACAACGGCGCAAGAGCAGGGATCAATTGGTGGAAGGTTCCACGATGGGCCGAAAGAGTTCCAATGTAGCGCCTAGGGGGCCCGAGATGGTTCAAGACAACCTCGAAGAGGCCTCAAGGAGCCCCGTGAGAGGTTCCAGGAAAGCCCACAGGAACCGTCCAGAGCACACGAAGGGGCCCAGAACATTATAAGACATATGCCTCTAGTCCCCATGCGCTACATGATGCTGCAGTCTCGTGCTGCTGGGCTGAAATGGTAGAATGTGGGTGGGGACGTGTTCCTTTGAGTGTTGCCCTCAATCTACCCAGTGACTGGTTCTACCCCCCGCGAGCTCCACAACACTGCTTGAGAGAACTACTGCCACCCACCAAGTCCCCAATCGCCACAGGCCGGCGGAACTCGCGAAGCGGTTGGATTCGGCGGGCCACCTGCGGGAGCGTTGGGGCAGGAGGGTGGCCAGAGCCGCGTTGGGCTTCACAGGTTTGCAGAGCTTGGAGGGACAGAGTTTAAACTGCATGCGAAACCCGTGTTGGGGGTGGCTCCGTGCACTGCACCCGTGGACTCTCCTGGGACATGCAAAACACCTCTCGGGCACACCGGAAAGCGCTTCAATGTTAGCCCCTTGTTGCTGATGCTGCCCACCGCCGTCAGTCGCGACTGCTCGATGCTATGTGGCGCTGCTTGCTTCTCATTGGTGCTGCGTGCTTGTGGATGCTGCTGCGTACTGCTGATTCCTGTTTTCATTCCTAAACTTCTTCTCTTTTTCCACCTCCCCCTCATCCTCCACTTCTTCGCTCCACATCCTCCTGGGCTCCTCCTCACTGCCCCTCTTTGCTCATCGCCCCTCCTCCTCCTCCTCCTCCTCCTCCCCCTCCTCCTCCTCGCTCCTCTTTCGCGCCTGCCTTCTTCGTCCTCCTCGTCGCTTCTCCTCGTCCTCCTCGCCCTTCCCCTCCTCCTCGCTCCTGCGTCTCCTGCTCCCCGCTCCTCCGAGATACGCTTGGGCACACAGATCAGACGCTGTGCGGGCCTGCCGTCGTGTCCGGCCCGTCTGGTCGCTTTCGGCCGGCGGTCGTGCCAGCTCGCCTGGATGTTTTTCCCAACCATCCTGTGGTGTTGGGTCCTCGTTTTGAAGAGACAGCGCCCCGCGTTCCTTCCTCCTCCCGCTTCTCCCTCCCCCTCCTCCCTCCTCCCCCTCATTGCCTCTGCTCTCGGCACACCTCTCACACGTTTCGTAGCCCTATAGGGAGCTCCACCGAAGGCCCCAGTGGTTGCTCTCGCATGCGGTTCCCCCACCCAGGGCAGCGTTTCGTGGCCCCATAGGGAGCTCCACCGAAGGCCCCAGTGGCTGCTCTCGCATGCGGTTCCCCCACCCAGGGCAGCGTTTCGTGGCCCCATAGGGAGCTCCACCGAAGGCCCCAGTGGCTGCTCTCGCATGCGGTTCCCCCACCCAGGGCAGCGCTTCGTGGCCCCATAGGGAGCTCGGAGCGGGCGGTGGCGCGGACGCGACGGCGGAGGGCCCCTGCCGGCGAGCCTCAAGGCGACGACCCAGGCCCCCCTCGCGCTGCCAGCAAAATCACGACGGAGGTTTTGGCCACTTTCGGCCAACCGGGGCTCTCGGCGGGCCCCGGGACCGTCAAAACACGACTCAGGATGACAAACACGTCCCGGGGAAGGGGTCCAGGCCTCTGGGGGTGGACATTGCGAAAAAATGACGGCGTCGGGGGTCTTAGATTCAGGCAAGTTTACTTGTATGGCGTTTGCCTCCCCCCCCCTTCGCACCTCTTCACACAAGTACTAGCGTGCATGTGCCTTTCGACTTGCGTGATTCTCGCCGCCCCCCCCAGGGTGCAAGTGCAAGAGGCCGTTGGGGCATCAAATCGCTGCATTCTCCAAATCAACTTGCCTGGAAGTTCTACTTGCATTTGCACTTGCCCTTGCGTCGGCATGGAGCCCCCCCCCAAACGTGCAAGTTGCTTCTGGCTCGCTCGCTGGGGCCGCGCCGCCCTCCCCCCCGGGGGATGCAAACCAACTCGCCTGAATCTAAACAAAAACCGTCTCGCAAGCAGCGGAGACCGGAGGGCAGGACGAGGGGGGACGCGCTGGGCACGGAGGGGCCGCGGGCCGCGTCGGGCGCCCATGCTGGCCCCACGCGGCGTTCCTTCTCTCCGCCAGGCCATGCCGTGGTCGGCGGACGCGTGGTCGACTGCGTGAACGGTGGGCCCGTGCAGGCTGCGACCCAGCACCACGGGCGTGGGCACTCGCAAGGGCACTTGCAGAAGAAAGACGACCCCGACGCCTGGCTGCCGTGCATCGTGAATCGTTGATGGATCCTGGGTGCAGCTGACGTGGACGCCGACCTGTCGCAAGCATGAGTGCGATCCGCCGCGAGGTCGGAGCACCGTCCTTCGCCCGAACGCGGGAAGCTCCATGGCTCGTGCACCGATGCCGCCTGGGATGACGACAACTCCCGGACGGCGCAGGCCAATCCGCACGCGTCTCTTGCGCTCGTGAAGGCTGTGGTCGAGCGGCGGTCGCCGATGCAGATGCTGCTGCTGCCGCTGTCGCTCCTGGCGGGGGCCCGCCGCAGAGACCGTCGGACTTGTCGTGTCCTCGGGCGCGGAGGTGATCTCCCTCGCTGCTCGCGTCGTGGTCTCGGCGGCCTTCGTCTCGGATGCCGTGGCGTGCTCGCCGAGGCCGTGGGGCCGTGGTGATGTGCCTCTTGCTCGCGCTCGTCTACGACTCCGTCGTGGCCGCCCTCTGAGGGGAACATCACACTGCCGTGCAACCAGTCTGACATGCTCTTGCACGAACGCTCCGAGCAATTGCCCCCAGGAAGGCTTTCTGGCCAAAACTCTGAGGCCCACACGGCCTGGAGCATGTCCAAAGGCTTGACCTTCGGACCTCCCACCCTTACGATCAGGAACTTTTGCTCAGCGTGTCGCGGCGGCGGCCCCTGTGACGCGCGACGCCTTGCAAGCGGATAGCGTGTCGCTCCGCTCCGCGGACTGGGAGGTCGGGAAATTCTCGGGACGTTAACGCCTGGGACTGGAAAAGTGGATAGCGTGTCGCGCCGACGCGCGGTGGGCCAGAACCAGCGACGCGACACGCTGAGCCAAAGTTTCTGACCGTACCCGTACCCGTCCCCCCCCCTTCTGAGGGGCAACGACACGGGGCGACTGTCATATGAGGGGATGCGTCTACCTGGAATCAGCGATACGTCGCCGATAAATCGGCGATAGGCCTCCGATAATCAATCCGCACCTTCCTGGGCAGGTTGGGGCTATCGGGCCCCATATCGGCGATCAATGGGCGACGGGGGGTCGATGCATCCCCCCTATGTCTATCCCCCCATATCCGTGCAATGTAGTTTTCGGGCCCAAACTCGGCTCTCTGGCAGCCGTTTGGAACGACTCTGGCACCCAAGAGAAAGCCCTCGACGAGGCGCAGCTGCTGGCGTGCACCCCCGGCCTGGGGAACCGCCGAGCACCGAGGAAAGGCCCAGAAGACTTCAGAAAATCCCAGCCCCCTCAAGAGGCCTCCTAGATGGGGTCCGAGTAGATGGGGTCCGAGGATTGCACTGCGTCGCCGATGCATCGCCGATGCATCGGCGATGCATCAGCGACGTCGGCGATGCATCGGCGACGCCAGCGTGGAGAAGATCAGCCTCCGCATCGAGCCGCATCGGCGATGCATCGGCGATGCGGCGCGACGCTCCGACCCCATCTACTCCGACGCCATCTGGGAGGCCCCGACCCCCAGACTCTCGACGTCGTGATTTTTGTCACAAGGTCGCACCCAGAGGCCTGGACCCCTTCCCCGGAACCGGTTGTTCATCCCGAGTCGTTCTTTGACGGTGCCTGGGCCCGCTGAGGGCCCCGGGAGGCCGAACATGGCCCAAAACCTCCGTCGTGATTTTGTTCACAACGCGAGGGGGGAGCATGCTGCCTCGCATGAACTTGATGCAAGTGAACGGAGGATGAATTGGACCCGTCAGTGGATCAGTCCTGTGTGCTGACGTAGAACGTAGAAGCCATGATGCTCCTTCCTGGTGGTGGGCCAGCTTGTGACTCCAACCCGTGCCCACCCCGTCCCGCCTCCAGGGACCTCGCATCCCCCTGTGATGGTGGCCCCTCGCGCCTTCAGCGTGTGGAGCACCTGCCCGGTGTTGCAGTCCCAGATCTTGGCGGTCTTGTCGAAGCTGCCTGGCGGGGCGGCGACCCCATAGATCTGATGCCGTGATTTTTTCAATGCGGGGTCCCCAGAAGTCTCGACCCCTTCCCGGGGACCGGTTTCTCATCCTGAGTCGTTGTTTGACGGTCCTGGGGCCCGGCGAGGACCCCCATAGAGGCCGAAAAGGGCGAAACGCCTCCGTCTTGATCCTTTCCATGCGTTGCATCTCTGGGACCGCCCCTCGCTCGGCTCGGGGGGCCGCCGCCCCGGCGGAGGGCGGCCCCCGGCACGCAGCGGCCGGGCGCCCGGCGTGCCACGCTCGGAGGGGCCAAACGCACGTGTCCGGCCAGCGGGCGGTAAGAGAGAGCAGCCCTCCTTCTCCCTCCTCCTCCTCCTCCTCCTCCTCCTCCCTCCTCCTCCTCCTCCTCCTCCTCCTCCTCCTCCTCCTCCTCCTCGTCCTCCTCCTCTTTCTTCTCCTCATCCTCACCCTCCTCCTCGCTTCCTCCTCCTCATCTTCCACGGCCTCCGTCTCCGCCCACTTCGTCGCCGACTGCGTGGTCCTCTTCAGGGTCGGCGGCACCAGCCGTCAGGCCTTCGCAATAATCACCCCGACACGCGAGGCCGTTTAGTAGACGCACCCCAAAAAGGAATCGAACAGGGCAGGGCTGTTTGGTAAACGCCCAGGGCCAACAAATCAGCGCCGGTTATCGGGTCTGGGTGTTTTTTTGAGCTAAGGCCGGGAAAGATGCGAGCGGACAACATTCTTCAACACCCGAGGTCAAAACACGGATTCCGTCACGCACCTAAGACCAGGTTAGAAGACATCTTGGCACGGCTGGGGAGGCGTGGCACAAACGAGGACACGGTTTCACTTGAACACCGTGCTCTTCCTTACACAGCGGGCGGGACAGACGCGCACGACGCCGAGTGAGAGGAGGAGGAGGAGAAGAGGAGGAGGAGGAGGAGGATGAAAATCCCGGCCTGCCCGTCGACGACAGCGAGGACGACGTCGTTGAAAGTGCCCAGGGACACACAAATAAAGGGAGACACATCCCAGGATTCCCAACGTTTTCCCATGTGTTCTCGAGTTTCGTCTTCCCCCCCACTTCCCATATTTTCCCATATTTTCGTTTCACTCCTGAATTCTGGAGTCCAGAGCCAAGGCTGACCTGAACATCGTGTGCGAATGCTGCCTCCCGAACTGTTTACGAACCATTTGCCTTGAACATCCTTTCTCCCCCCCTCAACCGAGCAGCCGTGGACAAAGCCCCCTTAGGGGCCTTTGGGACTTGGAATTCGCGAGCAAATGGTTCCGAACCGTTGACCAACCGTTTGCGAACATCTGGCCGCGAACATGTTTGTTTCACCCTCCCGAACACATTATAGGGCACGCCTAAGTCTAGAGGTCTTTGGGGCGTTTCTGGAGGCACTCGTCGACCCACGCATGGACGCACCCCATCCTGCCCCGTCGACGACGTCGTCGTCTTGAAACTGTGTCCCAACCATTATGTGGTGTTGGGTCCTCGTTTTGAAGAGACGGTGCCCCGCGTTCCTCTCTCCTCTCCTCTCCTCTCCTCTCCTCTCCTCTCCTCTCCTCTCCTCTCCTCTCCTCTCCTCCTCCTCTCCTCCTCCTCTCCTCCTCCCCTCCTCCCTCCTCCCTCCCCCTCCTCCCTCCTCCCTGCCTTTCACCCACCTAGTACAACCTTTCGTGGCCAACCGAAGGTCCCAGTGGGACCGCCCGCATGCGTCCCGCACACCCAGTACAGCGTTTCGTTGCCCCGTCTTCCCTCCAGCCTGCGTTTCACCCACCCAGCACAACGTTTCGTGGCCCCATAAGGGGGCCCCACCGAAGGTCCCAGCGGGACCGCCCGCATGCGTCCCGCACACCCAGCACAGCGTTTTGTGGCCCCGTCCTCCCTCCTCCCTGCGTTTGACCCACCCAGTACGGCGTTTCGTGGCCCCATGGGAAACTCCACCGAAAGCCCCAGTGCCACCGTCCGCATGCGCCCTGAAAACCCAATTTAGCATGTTCACCCACCCAGTACAGCGCTTCGTGGCCCCATAGGGAGCTCCACCGAAGCCCCCAGTGGGAGCGCCCGCGTGCGTCCCGCTCACACACAAACACACAATATAGCACTTTGACCTACCCAATACAGCGTTCCGTGGCCCCATAAAAAATCCACCGAAGCCCCCGGTGGGACCGCCAGCATGCGTCCCGACATGTTCACTTACCCAGTACAGCGCTCCGTGACCCCACAGTGAGCTCCACCGATGCCCCCAGTGGGACCGTCCGCATGCGTCCCGAAAACCTACTTTGGCATTTTCACATACCCAGTACAGCGTTTCGTGGCCCCATTGGGAGCTCCACCGAAACCCCCAGTGGGACCGCCTCCATGGGTCCCACACGCCCAATTTGGCATTCTTTCACCCACCCAATACAAAACTGTCGTGGCCCCAGAGGAAGATCCACAGAAGCCCCCAGTGGGACCGTCCGCAGGCGTCCCGAAAACCGAATTTGGCATTTTCACACACCCAGTACAGCGTTGCGTGGCCCCATGGGGAGCTCTACCGACGGGCCCAGCGCTACCGCCCGCATGCGTCCTCCCCCCACCCAGTGCAGCGCTTCGTGGCCCCATATGGGGGCTTCACCGAAGAAGATATTCACAATTGCGGTACCCACAACTGCACATGGTGGGGTCCTTCGCCAGGGTAATTGGCCGCTTCTGGAGGCTCTCGGACCCACGGCTGGAAGCGGCTCGAAAAGCTTGCCAAGGTGACCGCTGGGAGGGGTCCTGGGGCGGGGGCGCCTCCTGCTTCTGCTTCTTCCGCCCCTCCCCCCCCCGTCACTCCTCCTCCTCCTCCTCCTCGTCATCCTGCCTTCCCTGTCTCCTCCTCCTCTTCCTCCTCTTTTCGTTTTCATTTGACGCCTCCGAAGCCACAGTCAGACGGCTCGCAGCGAAAGATGGGGGCGAAGGGGGGAGGAGAGGAGAACCACCACAACAGCCACTTGACTAAACAGCAACTACCTTCCTCCACCGTCCCTCCCTCTGCCTTCCTCCTCGTCGAACAAGAGGCGACAAAATGTCTCTGATCGTCAAAGTGCACCCGCCTCGCTCTGGCCCTGTGCTCGTCCTCCTGCACCCCCTCGTCTTCCTCACTCACTCAGGGAAGGGAATGACATCAGATATAATGTTTCTTGTTCCTCTTTCCACGGGCGTCAAAAGTTACGGCCAACGTAGTTTATAAGCTCGACTCCAGCGCACTAAAACCGGGACAGAGCAGCAGCGTCGGCGGTCGACCTGGCGCCGGGACGCTGGGACGGTCGAGCACAGAGGGGAGGATGAGGTGATCATAAAAGAGGCCCATCGCCAGATATCTCCGCGATGACTCGGTCACCACAGCACGGGCCCACCCTCCCTGTGACTGAAACGTCGTCAACGGATCGGCAGATAGTCCATCGGACGAAATCGGGATCGCGCGCACCAGAGGCATCCGGGGTTGACCTTCGGAGGCTCCCAGGGAGCTCCTGGAAACTCTGGGGACCTCGGAAAGCTCCCGAGGCACCAGAAACCTCTGGAGGCGGAGGAAGAGGAGGAACAAACGATGAGGGCTCCTGCAACAACATCTCCTCTTCCTCCTCCTCCTCCTCCTCCTCCCTCCTCTCCTCCTCCTCCTCCCCCTCCTCCCCCTCCTCCCCCTCCCCCTCCCCCTCCTTCTCCAACTCTCCCTCCTCCTCCTCCTCCTCCTTCTCCTCCTCTTCCTCCTCCTCCTCCTCCTCCTCCTCTTCTTCCTCCTCCTCCTCATCATCATCCTTAAACCCCTCTCTTCCTCCCACCGCATTGTCCTCCTCCCTATCCTTCCCCCCTCCTCCTTTTCCAGAGCCGTTCTGGCTCAAGATGTTTTCCTGGGGGGGGGGAGGGGGCCCAGCCTCCAGGCGGAAGTGTCTGCACTGGTACGTGCACAGACCTCGTGTGTGTTGCCCTGCGGGAGCAAGTCCATATTCTGTGCGAGCTCCCAGGGAAGCACTCGTTTCGCGGCAACACCTGCAATTCAGTTGCGGTGAGGCGGGATGACGGTCGTCGGGACGCGAATCTGGTACGTGGAGATTGTGGGGGCTTGGCTCCGCAAGCGGAAGGGCTGGTGCATCTACGTCTGCTGGGTGGGGGCCAATGACGAGGAGACCACTTCCTCGCCGCCGTCGCAGCTCTGGCCCAACCCTGGCAGTTTGGTCTTAGCTCCGACGCATAGCTTGAAATGACCATCGGCTGCAGGGCTAGCTGTAGATTTCGTTGCGGTCTGACCACAGAACACCAGAGGATGTATTGACCAAGCATGGCCGCGAGGAGTGTTTGACACGAAGAAAGGACAAGGAACAATGGCCCACGCCTGCAGTGGCCAGTGGGAAGGATGGCGGCATGGACAGAGGCATCGCGCTTATCGCCAAGGGCTGCCCTGCCACGGCGAAGGAGCTGCGGGGCCTCGAGAAGGGATGTGCGCCGCCGCCCTCGCCGGACCCCCGGGCCGAGCCGCGGCAGGCCCTCACCGAGGCGCAGCGCCACCAGCAGAAGACGCAGGCAGCGCCGGCCCGGGCGACGCACGAGCTGGACCGCAGCTCGAAGCGCAGGGAGGCCTCGGAGCAGAAGCGGACAAACGGCGTTGGAGGACGCCGCCTACGCGGACAAGTCGCGCAGCGGGCCCCGGAGGCCCACTGCAGTCCGTCGAGGGGACGGGGCCAGCGCTGCGGGAGAAAACGCCCGAGGCAGACTCCATCCTGGACTTCGACGTCGACGGGCGTCTCCTGGAGCGCAAGCTGGAAGGGTGCGCAGGCGTGGCGGAGAGGGATGGCAGTCCAAGCCTCCAAGGACACGGTGCCGATCCAGCAGCAGGGCCAGCAGGTGCCGCAGGTCCACGGGGCGCCGCTGGCCCAAACCCTTCGGCCGAGGAGCGACAGGCGCAGCTGCTGGGGCACACGGAGTCCCGCCCCAACCTGCGCAAGGAGCTGCAGGAGAAGTGGAAGCTGGCGGGAGGCACAGCCAGGGCAGTGGCGAAAGCGGCAGGCTCCGACGCAGAGGAGGAAGGAGCTGGCGGCGGGTGGCCACGAGCCAACGCCAGCGGCCGCAGCTGCCGACGCGGACGCCGCCCAGAAGCTCGGCGAGGGCCCTGCCGCCTCCCAGGCCAAGTTCGATGCCGCGTGCGCTCGCCGAGGCGTGCAAGGGTTAAGGGGAAAGGGGCCCGTGCTGAGGCTCATGGCCCTGCTGCTGCTGCAGCTAATGATGCTGCTGCACCTGCCACCAGCAGCGGCGGCGGAGCAGCGGGCGTGCCGAAGCAAGGGTGGCAGCCAGGTCGACACGCAGATCTTCTTCGCGAGCACCGAGAAGCGGAGCCCACAGGCCCAGATATACACAAACGAGTATCACGAGACGAACCCGAACACCTCGGTGATGACGATGTGCGCGACCCACGTCACCCAGCCATAGGAGAGCAATCTCTTCAAGCACCTGAAGAAGAACGGCCGGAAGGCAGCAGCCGCTGTGGCTGCGCACAGGGCGCAGCGAGGATGGCAGCAGCGGCGTCAAAATGATGGCTGCGAGGAGGCACGTGCAGTCGACATCCTTTGAGCGTGTGCCCGCGGCAGCGCTGCAGACTGGCAAAATGGGCCCGTTCAAAAACTTCGCGGCTATCACGATCCGTGCGAAGGCGGGCAATTGCCGCGGGTCTCGGCATACATGGCGCCGAAACCGTGAAGGACTCGCCAAGCCAGGAGGAGCTGGCGGCGTTGGCGGGCTTCCTTCACGCCACAGGGGACCCCTGGTTCGTGGCGGCGGAAAGGAACGTGGAGCCGTCGCAGCTGATCAAGATGAGGTTCCCCCCGCAAGGTCGGGGAAAGCATCCTCACGCAGCGGCGCACGCGGTTGACTGCACGATGGGGGACAAGAGGTTCCTCATTCATACACTCTCTGTGGTCTGATTCAGGAAGACTTCGCGCCAAACGTGAGAGTGGAGTCAGCGCTGAAAGTCCCATGGTGAATGCGCTGTTGGCTCCACATTACGCTGCAGGGGGTCCTGCCGTGAGTGGTAAGTGCGGTGCCTGGCAACGCCCCGAATGTTCCCTCGGACCACGCGTCCGAATAAGATCAGTAATGCAATCGAAACGCTGTCATAAGGCACCATCAGTGAGGAACGAGGCCCCTGTTTCCCATAAGTTAAACTTGGATTTCCCATAGAACACCCAAAAAAACATATGACGAACTGTGCAATCATGAAGGAACACTGAGCCCCTCCCAAACAAAAAACGTTCTTTCTTCAGTGGACCGGCTGTAGGAAACCCCAGCGCCGCCGGGGGTTCCGCGTGGACCATCAGGATGCGCCGGTGCACAACTTGGCGGTGGAGGAGCCTGCCCGCGTGCCCACAGACGGCTTCCACCTCACGGCGGACAGCTGGCGGCAGACTGCTACCGAGTCGCGCCCTCCTCACACGAAGCCCGTCGACTACCTGACCAGTCGCGTCGTCTTCCCGGGCCGCGAGGACGAGGAACAAAAAACTCTGGGGCAGGTTCGCCAGCTGGGCGCGCATGGTGGAGGAGTCAATCGTGGACGCCCCTGAAGTGCCTGCTGGGCAGCGCGCTCATTGCGACATTGCTTGGGTCAGAACAACAGATTCGCCTGGCAGAGCGCACATGGGGCGCCACAAATGTCGGAGAGCATAACATACGCGGCCAGCCAGCCAGCGGCAACGCTACCATGTTACCCTTGCACGAGGCAAGCGTGACGTGATGCAGAGAGGGTGGGGGCGCAAGGTACAGCGCGACATCAAGGCCCGGGGCGCGGGCGATTTCTTCGAATCGTTCGTGTTCGAGAAGTGGAAGCGCCATGCAGATGGAGTACATCCTAGACGTGACGCAGTTATATGTCGGCCTCGGGGCAGGCTCGCGCCTTTTGAAAGGCCGATGTGCCTTCTCGTGGTGCACACTTTGGATACGCCGACAGCGACCCTTCGACCCCAGGTGTTTCGACTCCTCCCTGGAAGCCTGGAATAGGAGCACGCGGACATCCCGAGCGCCCAACGAAAACCTCTCTCACTGTATCCGTCTTGCCCCAGGCTCTCGGGGGCCTGGCCAGGTCACGCTCGAGTGGGTCGCCTGACGCGCCGAAGAAGAACCGGAACGGCGCCAAGGGCCGCAGCCCGCCCAATCGCGCCCCGAACACACGAAATTTTGCGAAGGCCATGCTCAGGGGCGCATCGCCCATTCTGCCCGGCTTGGAAATTCGGGAAAAAATTGAAAACGATCGGAAAAAAAAAAAAAAAAAAAAAAAAAAAAAAAAAAAAATGGAAAAACATTGTCCCGATTTGGAAGCTCCGCAAAAGATAAAAAACACGCGTGTAGGAAGTCTGCCCCGATTTGGACTTGTGAAAATAATTGAAAACTTTGCCCCGGTTTGGGAAATTTGGGAGTTTGGAAAAAAGTTGGACAAATAGAAGCACAGTTTGAACAAAATTTGCCCCGAATTGAAAATTCTGTAAAAAAATCCAAACAACGCATGGGGAATGCGCCCCTAGAAGTTTCATAACAGATCGAAACAAGTTCCGTCTCAAAAGAAGTGAGCAAAGTTTGGTAATCAAGAAAAGATCTAGAAACAAGCTTGAAACGCAATGGGAAGAAACACGCTTGGAAAAAAAGTTTGCCCCGATTTGGGCGCTCGGGAAAAGTTTGAAAACAGCGTGGGCAAAGTTTTCCCCGATTTGGAAGTTCGAAAGAAATTTGAAGAACAATCGAGCAAACAGTTTGGACAAACTTTGCCCCACATTGAACGTTTGACAAAGTTTGAACAGTTTGCCCCGATCTAGAAGTTCGGAGAAAGTTTTTTTAAGTGCGCCCCGATTTGGAAATTCGAAAGAAATCTGGAAAACGTTGAAAAAAACTGAAGAAAGTTTGCCCCCACTTGGAAGTTTGACGGGGCTCCGGACTGGGCCCCGGGCGCGGGCCCGCAGGCGCGCGCGATGAACGTCGCCCGCGCCGACGCGATGTGCCGCGCCCGCGGCGGCGCGAGCGCAATTAATCAACGGGGCCCAGGCGCGCCGGCGCGCGCGACGCAACTCGCCCGCGGCGACGAGATGCGCGCCGCATGCGCGCCCGGGCCAATTCGATGGACGAAACGCGCGCCGCCGCCACCGCGCGTTTTACAGCGCGCGCGCAGCCGCGCCGACGCAATTTGCAGGCCGGGCGCGGCCGCGCCGACGCGCGCGAACAAAATTGCCCGCGTCGGCGCGGCCGGCGAGGCGGGGGCAGCGGCGCGCCCCATGTCGCGCGGCAGAACAGCACCAACGCCGGCGAGATGCACGCGGCGAGCGCGGCCGCGCCCTGACGCGCGCGACGCGACTGCCCCGGTCGGCGCGATTGACCGAAGCCGCGCGCGCGGCCGCGCCGACTCGATTAACGACGGTCGCGCGGCCGCGAAGACGCAGGTTGCGCGCCGGGCGCGGCCGCGCCGACGCGCGCGGGAACGCTGGGCCGCGCCGACGCGAAGTGCAGCGCGGGCGCGGCGCGCCCGCGGAACGCGCGCGGCAGGACCGCCTCAGGACCGACGCGATTTTCGCAGCGGGCGCAGCCGCGCCCCAGCGCGCGACAAACGCGGCCCGCGCCAACGGATTTCTGCGAGCCAGGCGCGGCCGCGCCGACGCCCGCGACGAACCTCGCCCGGGCCAGCGCGCGTAATTTCGAAAACTGCCAAAACGAATGCCCTCGCCAAGACAGTTGTAACTTCGCAGCCAAATCAGGACCACCACGCGCGTCAAATGTCAGCATAATTCACACTGCTATCCGGGCGCACCCGAAACAAATAAATTTCGAAAACTGAACTGGGGCAGTTTTCTATTCCATGCGTAATTCTTGCAATCTACGCATCGGAATAAAACAATTCCAACATGTAGAACGTTCATTTACGAAAACTAAATGGCGACAGCAAGTTGCCCCACTCGCACTCGGGCTGGACCTCGACGCTGTGATGCATTATGATGTTGGCGCAATTAAGAAAGCAAGCTTGGGAAGCTTCACGGTCGATGCAACATGTTTCGCGTGTTTATATGGATAAACAACAACAACATATGTATGTATGTGTATATATAACAATGCAACGGCAACCCCAGCGCTCCTGAGAAGTTTGATACTGGGAAAATCACGCAATCAAAATCTCATTCAACTTCCAACTTTGACTGTCACTGCGCGACGAAAACCAATATCAGCCTGGGGCAATTTTGAAAATTGAACTGCGGATGCCAAGGACAGTGCGAGTAGCCCACGAAATCGACGAGGCTTCTGGCACACAGAACCAACGTTAACTTGAAAACCTCCATCGCGAAAACCCAATGCTCCACTTGCACGTTGGATTCTACGCGAGTTAAACCACTCGCGAGCCCAGACTCGCGAAACATTGATAGGGTAGAAAAAGAATGGTGGGCCATGTCGTACACTTCGAAATGCAAGCGTTGAATCTCACGCGCCGCAGCCCCTGTCATATTCCACATATTCCGCGTATCCGCCGGCAAGATTCTGCGATGTTCCAATGTTTCCGTGCAAGCCCCTTGCGTTGATTTCGCAAATACAACAAAATCCGCGCGCCCGTCGGAACCCCGCCGCGAGGTTCCGTGGATGCTCTCTGATTCCCAACGGAGGTTCTGCGGGATTTCGCGGAATCCGCGCCCCCCTCGGATGGATTCCGCGAGGTTCCGCGCGTTCCGCGCATCCGCGCATTCCGCGCATCCGTCGGACTGGCCCCGCGGACTAAGCGGGGCCCCATTGACGGGGTTCCGCGACATTTGGCGGGCCCGTGGATCCGTCGGACAGACGCCGTGGGATTCCGCGTGGTTCCATGGCGCAGCTGCTGTTTCATTCCGTGGATTCAACGCGTCCGTCCGGGGGGTCTGCGATGTTCCGCGGATTCCGCAAGGGGGCCAACGCGAATTCCGCGGGGCCCCGCAGGTTCCGTGCATCCGTCTGCCAGATGCCGCGAGCGCCCGTCCATCCTGCGCGGGCCCCTACCAACGCCGACAAAGCGTTCCGCGTGGCCCCGCTGATTTCGCGCACCCGCCTGAAAGGTCCCGCGTGATTCCGAGCGGTCTCATGGCGCTACTTCCCCTGGACACGACGGATTCAATGCACATGCCCGGCGGAATCAATGAAATTCTGTGGATTCCACAGGGCGGGCCAGCGCCCATTCCGTGATATTCCGCAGGTTCCGCGCGTCCGTCGGCGCGATTCAGCGGGGCCGCGCGGAGTCCGCGTGGCCCCCAAGCAAAGATTTCGAAGGGCTCCGTGGACTCCGCGCGTCCGTCGGACAAATTCCGCGAGAGCCCGTAGAATCTGTTCGGCCCCCTAAGCAGAGATTCTATGGATTCCGCGCATCCGCCGGGGGGGGCCCGCGGGATGCCGCGGATTCTGTCTGATGCCATTGCGAGATTCTATGGCGTTCCGCTGGTTCCGTGCATCTCTCGGGAAGAACAACTGAAACCCCTGGGGCCTCGCGGGGGGGGCCGGCGCAGATTCCGTGAGTTTCCGCGCCGAAAGTTTTCTCGAGATTTCGCGAATCGGCGCGATTCCCCTGCGGCGACCCCCCAGAGCCCCGCGCGCCCGCCGGGGAAATTCACGTGGCGCTGACCGCCGTTGCGTGAGCTCCGAAACGCTCTCGCCCCGCGCCCGCCGCTTCCCCCCCGGGTCGCCCGCGGGCCCCCGGCAGGGGCCTTCGCGAAAGGGGCGGCGGCGGCGGCGGCGGGAACATCGGCGTCGGTGCCGGGGGGGAGAGGAAACGGCGCATGGAGACGGTCCGCCGGCGGCGCCCACAAGCAGGCGGCGCGAGGAGAATCGGCGTTCACGCAGGCGCCGGGGTTTCTCAGAAGGCAAGGGGCCTCGTAGAAACCCCCCAGCCTCTCCAATTCTCGAGGTCCTCTCGCGGGGTCGACCCCGCTGACCAGTTCGCCGCCCTTCCCCATGGGCCGCGCAAGCATTCCTTTCCAGGACTGGGCGCGCGCTTTCGAAACAACGTCACCTGTTTTTTCCCCTCCTGAACAAGGCCGGCCATGTCAATTCGGAGGACGCGACGGCCTCCTTGGCCAGAATGCGCGCTAGGGAAAGGTCCCCCTCCTGTGTAGCCTGGAGCGTGAGTAGACCAGCGCGGAGCGTGAAGAGATGTCACGGCGGTCGACGACGGCGTCAAGTGAAGATGGCCATGCGGAAATCCCAGTACGTCCTGGTCCAGGGTGGCGTTGCGCGCTAGCTATCTTCACGCGTTCGTTGCCTCGCCAAGTTTCCCCCAGCCTTTCGGTGCCCCTTCGGCCTGTCAGGCACCTTGCGGTAGCACCGAAAGAGCTCGGCAAGAACTAGGACCGGACCCCATTCACGAAACTCGTGACCTCGGCGAATGGAAAGGTCCCCGAGGGCCGACACGTGATGGATAGACCTGTGGGCCAGGGCGTGTGCAAGGATGCCATCCAGGCAACCGCCGCCACGTTGAGGAGGGGAGAGGCCAGTTGCCAGCTGCCAGCGCCTCGCCGAAAGTCGTTGGTGCCGAGGGGTGCAGGCGGGCCATGGGCGTCGCCGCATGAACCCTGGCCTTCGGTCGGGCGTGCCCCCATACAGGCGGATTTTGGACGAAAGATAAAAAGTAGTCACACAATGCACCTAAAAAGGTTCAAAAATACTTCAAAAGTCGTCCCCTGACTATTTTTTGACCATTATGGAATGTATCCCTCCTGTAGAGGGACAGGCCTGACTGAACCCTAGCCAGGCGACAGGGCCCGAGGTGTGGAGCCAGTCCCTGGGCCTGCTGGCAGCGCCCAGCCGAGCCGCCACCAGCGGCATGCCAAGTCTTGTTCTCTGTGGTGGGCGGGGCGTGCCGGGGCTTTAGCCTCACAGTCAACCAGTATAGCGAGGATGCGCGAGAAGGATGCAAGGGCCTTGCACGCCCATGTCGAAGCTTTTCGAGCGGGGCGCGGCCAGCGAAAGCGGCGAAGGATGGACCGAGGAGGCAACGATGCAAGGGTACCCTTGGTGAAGTTGCCCATCCTTGCTGTGCGGGTTGACTGTAGGTCGGGCATGTCCCCCTACAGGTGTATTTTGTGCGAAAACTAAAAAATGACCAAAACATACTCATTCAACAAAAACCATCATCAAACTTAGTCAAAACATCGACCCTGTATTATTTGTTATACTAATTCTTGAATTTTCCTCCTGTAGAGGGACATGCCCGACTTAAGTATTGTTCTCTGTGGTCGGCGGGGCGTGCCTGGGCTAGCCAGCGGCCTTCCCAGAGTTGGCCCGTCTGCTGCGCCTCGAGGCAAGCCCAAAACTTGAAGCCGCCTGTTGCTGGAGACGGCCGGGGGCCTGAGTTGGCTGGGACCCCAGAACATCGATCAGGAGGGGGGGAATGAAGCTAACTCCGTTCAAAAAATCGGTTCCCGGACCCCTCCAGTCCAAATGGCGCACTTCTTCGCCCAGGAATTGCTCCCCCAGAGGCCGAAAGATACAACAAGAACAGCTTGCCGAGCCCAGGCCCTCGAACCCGCCCGCCCGTCCTGCTCGCCAGAGGCAGTGCTGGGCCACCTCAGCCCCCCGGACGAATTCAAGTCTCTTGCACCCTCCTCCTCCTCCTCTTCTTCCTCCTCCTCCTCTTCCTCCTCCTCCTCCTTCTCCTCATCCTCATGCCTTCTACCTCCTCCTCCACCTCCTCCTTCTCTCCTCCTCTTCCTCCTTTCTCATCCTGCCTCCTCCGCCGCCGCCGCACGCACGCTGACGGGAGGGCGTTGGCAAGGAAGTCTGAGGAGGGCTGAAAAAGGGGATCGCAGTCGGACTGAAATCGACTGGAATCGGCAACGTTAGATCGAAACCGAACTCAGAACCCGCGGGTGGAATCGCAATCAAAATCGGCAATAATGTTGTGAGCCTCTTGCTGCATGGGCTCCTTGCCAGGCATAGTGCTTGGCATATTGCTCGGTATATTGCGTGGCATTGCTTGGCATTGCGTTGCAAGTCCTGGCATTGCTTGGCGAGGGAAGAAAGAACCAAGACCACGGTATCAAGAAGCCAAGGAACCGAGACCAAGGAACCTAGACTAAGCAATCAAGAAACCAGGACCAAGGAACAAAGGAATCAGGGAACCCGAGGAAGGCAGCAAGGAACGAAGACTAGGGAACTAAGGAACCAAGACCAAGGTGCCCGAGGAAGGCCACTGTAAGAAAGCCAGGGAGCCTCGAGGAACAAACAAGCAACCCTAGCGAAGGCCACGGTAAGGAGACAAATCGCCAAGCCAACCCGAGGCAGGCCACTGCAAAGGAAACAAGACCAACGCGTTCTCCAGGCCTGCCCTGAAGCTTGCACCGGAAAGCGGATCCTGGTGTATACGGGATCCCGGTGTATACATTTTTCGCTGCCTCCCCGGGACAACGGGGAAACAAGTATACACCCCACCAACCCCACGTCGTCCCCGACCCACTTGAGGTCCTGGGATCGAAGCACCGCCCGCCACTCGCAATGTAGCTGCTAAAAGTTCCGAGGAAGGTCCGCCCGCCGGGCCTCCCCCGGGCGGGCTGTTCAAAGACAGTTCGAGGATCAGGCCGGGCGAAAGGGGGGGATAGCAAAGGGCAGGTTTGAGAATCAGCTCACGAAGCTGAGTTTCCT